>OZ025686.1:392150-580317 GCA_964019335.1 Diplonema japonicum
TCACCGAGTCGTAGGTCTACGCGGCTTGGAATTAAAGTAATTCAGCCCTCTTCGGCTGTTCCAAACAGGTGCACGGGTTGGCGGAGTCCACAGCTCCATCTGATTGCAGAAGAACTGGTCTTCGCCCTCCCTGTAATATTTCCATGCTTCCCTTCACCTTTCCCCTTCCCAGGTGTTGCTCCCCCATGGTGGCACCTATTGGTATTTTGAAAAAAAAAAAAAAAAAAAAAGGGTGGGAGAAGGCCAGTGTACTCGTCGAACACTACGCGAGGGCCTGCTCCCCAAGGACGACTGCCAAGTCGGAGGAAGTGATCACCACCATCAAGAAGGACGCGAAGCCCGGGACAGACAACGACTTCCCCCTGGTAACGAAGGACGAGCTGGACTCGGTGCTGCGAAGGCTGAAGAAGGGCAAGGCTCCGGGCCCAGACGGCATCTACAACGAAATGCTGAAGTACCTGGGACCGGTGGCCAGGGAAGTTCTACTCCTCCTCTACAACTCATCCCTCCAGACCGGTGTCGTCCCTGCCGAATGGAGGCGGTCTTCCATCATCCCCCTCATGAAAAAGGGCAAAGACCAATCCGAACCCGCCTCGTACAGGCCGATCGCGCTGACGTCAAACATCGTGAAGACGTTGGAGCGAATAGTCAAGGACAGGATGTGCTTCCTGCAGGACACAGGACGGGTAAGGCAATTGCACACATCGCAGGCGGGTTTCCGGAAAGGGAGGTCCACGGAGGAAAACGTGCTGTACGCCGCCTCAAAGCTCAAAAGTGTCAGGCTGAGCCAAGGTCTGGGGGGTCTCCTGCTGTTCGACTTCAAAGGAGCCTTCGACACAGTCTGGCACAAGGGAGTGATCGCAAAGCTGATAGGCGACGGTTACCCTCCCAAGCTCGTGAAATGGATCACCTCTTTCCTCGACCAACGTAAAGCCTCCGTCTGTGTGAACGGGGAACACGGCTGCGTGAAGACAATGACAGGGGGCGTACCCCAAGGCACCATCCTGGCCCCGCAGCTCTTTTCCATCTACGTCAACGACCTGGCCAGGTTGTACAGGAAGGCTGGAATCGACGCGGTAGTGTACGCAGACGACATAGCGATAGTGCTGGAGGCGGGGAGTCCTGCCGAGCTGAACAAGAAGGTGCAACGCGCGGTGAGCCTCACGGAGCGATGGTGCGAGACGTTCTCGATGAAACTGTCCCAGGAAAAGACAGAGTTCATGCCGGTAGAGGGACAGTTCTGGAACTCGCACGACAGTCTCGCAAACCTCATCAACGCCCGCTTCCCCTCGAGTGGGGCGAAAGTCAAGGTGGTACGCGAGGCTAAATATCTTGGCGTCACCTTCGACGAAAGCATGAACTTCCACGAGCATGTGCAGAAGGTGAAGGGAAAGATCAACAGCCGTCTTCGCCTGCTGCGCAAACTCGCCGGAACAAGGTGGGGCTGCCGCAAGCACACCCTAAGGACGCTGTACCTGACGTACGTCCAACCGGTTCTGCGCTACTGTCTCGGTGCTTACGGCAACTTCGTGGGACATGCTGCTCTGGCCGAGTTCGACTCGCTACAATACACAGCAGCGAGGTTGATAACGGGATGCTTCGACAAGACTTCCGCGACGGTGACCAGGTCAGAGGCGGGCATCTGGGAGATTGAATCCTTGCTGGAACACGACACCCTGGTGCTCTACGAGAAGGCACAGCGTCAACCGGGGACAACAGCGGAGAAGGCAACAAAGATATCCGGGGGTCAGATGTGGTACGGGAAAAGCTGGCGAAACACCGCGCTCGACTTGGCGAGGAGTCACGGGATGCCGGAACGCGAAGACCTACCACACCACTCAGTCACTCAGAGCGCAGACCTGCAGCTCCCTCCATGGGTCCAACCCAAAGTCCTGTTCCACCCCGACCTAGTCCGCAAGGTACACAAGAAGGACGAAAAAAGTCTCAAACTCCGAGCGGCCTTCGAATCGATCAGGAGGCACGGCATCCCAGATGTGATCGTCTACACCGACGGGTCAGTCACCGGACACAGGAACGGCGGTTCGGCAGCTGTGATAAGGATCGGGTCTGACACCGAAGCAGGCACGCAAGAGCGGAGGAGCAGTGACTTCGGCCTACCGATGCGAACTGAAAGCGCTGAACCTGGGGCTGCAATTGACACTGTACCATACCCGGAGACAAGGTGTGACGACAGGAGTAGTGCTGCTGTGCTCGGACTCCCAGTCGGTGATCAGAAGACTGATGCAGGGCCACAGAGAGATGAGGCAGAAGGAGGAACTGCTGGCTTGGAAATGGCTGGACGCGCTTGACCGCCAAGGCCTCTCCACCATCATCCAGTACGTTCCCGGGCACTGCGGCCTACCAGGTAACGAGCAAGCCGACCGACACGCCAAACGCGCCGCAAAGGAGTCGACACCGGACGGCCCGACGGACCTGATGACCACAAAGAGCCTCATCAAGAGGTCGGTGAACCGCGACTGGGCAGCCTCGTGGGAGAAGACAGGTCGGGACAAAAAGTACCGAGAGGAGATCGGCGCGAGGTACCTCCCCTTGAAGGAACTGTCCTGCAGACACGTTGAGGTACAGATAACGAGACTGCGAACGGGCAGGAGCCACCTGACTTGCGGTTTCCTGTCGAAACCCGTCCAGAATGACATACGTTGCCTCTCGTGCCATTCGATCCAGGACAGACACCATCTGCTGATCGGGTGCCCAGCTGGAGACAAGGTCCGCGAAGAGATCTTCGGGGATGACATCCCCACGACCACGAAGGAGATGCTCACAATGAGGGTGAGTGAAACCGCCTCCTACCTGAAGAGGATGGACCTCATCTGAGACTCTCACGACCGCCGAGCCGCTGACCGCAATCGCAGGACGTAGAAAAAAAAAAAAAAAAAAAAAAAAAAAAAAGGAACAGAAAAAAGTGAACCAAAAAGTACTAGTGAACCCTCTCCCCCTCCCCCTGTGTTTCCCATTATTACCCTGTCGTGCACCCCATCTTCTGTCTTCACCTTTCCCCGCCCCTTCACACATCCCCCCGTATCATTTCCCTTTGTTTTGAATTTTCTAAGGCTCCGCCGCCCAACAAAGCTGGCTGAAGGGGATGCCTCCGTGCCAGTGTGCCGCTCGTGAGGGCGAGCACGGACGAGGTACCCCACTCCTCAAAAACCCGGAGGTTCGCCCGAAGGGTGCTGGCTTGGGAAGCGGGCTGGAGAGCTGCCGGGGTCACGGAGGTGGGCGAAGTCGCGAACACTGGAGCCCACGAACCGGCCCCACCTCCGTCCTCGGTACGTATGGATAGTTTAGCGGAAGTTTCAAGGTTATCTCATTCCTTTCCCCCTTTCGTTAGATACAGGGAGACCCTTGGTCCACCTGTTCTGTCCCCCCCCCCCAGCCTTTGCTTCGCACGTCAGTGGTTCATTTATTATTATGATAAAAAAAAAATCAGCTGGCTTAGTGGTCTAGTGGCATGATTCTCGCTTTGGGTGCGAGAGGTCCAGGGTTCGATTCCCTGCTGAGCCCCCCTTTTTTTCATCCACAAACCCGCTTGTTGCACCTACCACCACCAGGTTTTTAAACCACAAAAAAAAAAAAAAACACCAAGCACCACAGACAAGGCAGTGATCAACGATGTACCACGCTGCAAATGCCTGGCAGTTGTATTCATATGACCACGAGGGGTTATGTTGTTCCTGCCTCTCCAGTTTGAAAAAACTGCTTGCAGCGGAACCGAACCGTTGGTGAGTATAAGAAACAGTAAAAAAACACACCTGGATTTGTGAGGTTGACTGTGCCAGTCTTACTTTTGGTGGACATGTCAATCATTGCTGGAATGAGCTCAGTGAGCACTGTCATGGAATTAGGAATGTTGACAACCTTCTGGTACTTGACAATTTTAGTGATGAAGTTGTAGGGAGAGTGGTCAGGGGTGATTGGCATCCTGATTCTGATGTTCAGGACGCTATCGGCCATCATGTGCATCAGGCGGTCGGTGAAGCCCTTACAGGTGGAGTACCCAGAGCCAAAAAAGTTAGGCAGGGATTCTTCGGTGAAACCCTTGCCTCCTACTTGATGTTCGTCATCATAGTGGAAGATGCACCCTGTGCCCATGTATGTGAAGTGGATTCCCCTCTCTTTGCACATGAAGGCAAGGACTGTGGGCCCCCACAAATTGTCCCTCATGTTTTCAACAAGTTTCCCTTTCTGCTCTAAATAGTCGATGGTGTTGAAGCCCTCCCCTCTTGTCCTTCCAACCAGACTCACCACCCTATCAGGCTTCACTTCGTCCAGCTCCTTTGCCACGTCCACTTCATTGTCTGCCCTCACAGTGCTACCCACAGCCTCGTGGCCTTGCTTCTTTATGGTATCCATCACCTGGCCGCCTATCCATCCCTTGTGCCCGTACACGAGAAACTTCATTTTTTCCCCCCCCCCTTCACTACCTTCTTTGGCCTGGTGACAGCGCTCTAACATAAAGGAATACGACAAAAATAAGAGCAACCCGAGAAAAAATTTATTCTGAGGGTTTCTAAACTAGGCAATCTGCGAAAGCAGCGCTTTAAAATAAGGGAGAAAGACATTAAAAAAAGGAAGAAAAAAAATCAGAAACTAAAACCGAACCTGTTTTTTTCCTTTTTTACTGGCACTTTACTGGCACTTGCGTGTCTAAAAAAATCACTGATTCAGAACTAACCGAAACCCTGACCTCCGATTCAGGGGATTCTCCTGATGCTTCGATGAATACTTTTTGTAGGATTGAAGCAACATCATCGGCGTCCCCTGCTGGAAGAGAAACCGAAATGAGAGAGGGTGTAACGGTGTTGGTTGGTGTGTCATAGTCTTCGAAAGAAAGGGCAAAGTTAGGGTTTCCAGAGCTGACAGACACGGTTACAGTTGGGGTCTCGCCTTTGGATGCTGCTAGATCTTCGCTGAACAGCTGCATAGAGGTACCACGTGCAAGGTCGCAGCCTTCGTGAAAGGTGCTGCACGTCCACAAGCAGGGCTTCACGTCAATGACTTTCTTTGAACGCACAGAGTTCTTTCCAACTTTGATTGTGAGCTGAATGCTGCGCTTCTTAGGTTTGTCTGCTTGCATGCACCTGTACTCTACCAAGCTCAGTAAGGCTTCTACGTCAGCGTGCCCGCAGTTAAGTTGCACTTTAAAGCCAGCTTTGCTCTTCAACTTCTCCAGCAGGCCCACCTCTTCGCCTTCCAACACCACTTTACCATTTGCCGTGCACTGCATTTCAAGTCCCAATACATCATGTTCTGTGAACATTCCCAAGAACTCGAATTGCAGGTATGATGATCGTTCATACATATCATCATTGTCCTCCACGATGTCTACGTCTTTGAAGGGCCGCACCGGGCCAGCCATGCTGTAGCATAGTAGTGATGGAGATCCATTTTGACTGATGGTCACGGTCTTGTCGGCGGCTCGAATGCTAATCTTCGTCCCCAGATACGAACCCATGTCGAAGGAAGACGTTGTCAGGTGGAACTCAGCCCGCCGGGAGTGTTTCTCGACCTTCCCTCCACTGTCAAAACACACCAAGCGCATCAACGGTGTCAGGTTTGCGTTCGTCGCCTTCGACGCCCATGAAAAGGCGACTATAATCTTGTGCGGTGTCTCTTTGATCTCACCAATATAATCCTTCCCACAGAAAAGATCCGAGTCCTTGACAACGTACATTGTCCCTTCTGTTCGAAGAAGCAAGTTGTCGTTAGGGGTGGCACCTGCTGAAAGTGAGAACACAAGACACCCGTCTGTGAGGGGCCTGCTGCTCTCGAGCTGGGTTTGCACCTTGACGTTTATGGGAACGGGCCCGCCGTTCATGCAGAAGGTCGCTGAGCAAGCATAGTCAGGTGCCCATAGGAGGGGACCGCAGACCTCGACCGGAATTTTCACTTTTCCATCGCTTGATCCGTCGTTTGCATTAATGCGCAGCTGGAATGTGAGGACCGACGTCTTTATCTTCTTTGCGTCTGTTTGGTAGCTCATACAGTGCAGCAGCGTTTCAACCATCTCAATTGTGATCCCTCCCGGACATGCATCTAGCTCTTCCTGCGTTTCTGGTCGGTTCGCCCCCTTCGGAAGCGGTGCAAACTTTACTTCTACGGTAGTACCCCCTTCCGATATCACCTTTCCAAAGTACATTTCCTCACACCCCACGTCGGTCACGTAAAGCTTCTCGTTTTCCTTTCTTACGAAGATTCGTTTTGAGGTGTTTTGGATAGCTTCCAGTCTGCGAGAATCCTTCAGCCTGCATGTGAGGGTCAAGAGCTTGCGCTCTTTCTTATCGGCAGAGGCTTGCTCGACTTCAAGAAGTCGTTTGTGGTATTGGTAATTCATCATTTGTTCTTCTTTGTCCTGGATGACTATGTGATCAGTGCGGCGTCCTGTGGAGCCCGCCACAAGGTTCACGGCGAGGATCCCACCGTTGAAGGTGAGAGTGTCTGGGTCGTGCAGCGTGCAGTCGTCGAAGAGAAGGAACCCAAAGCTGTCTGCTTCTGAGCCCTGCCGGTAGCGACGTGTTTCTGTGTCCACGCGGAGGATCTCTGTTGCGTTCTCGACTGGCAAGATGCAGAGTTCCAGTACACTCACCGAGTGCTGCGACATCCCATCCCATGCGGTCACTTTGATCATCTTCTTGAGCACTGAGGGGTTTTGGCTTTCATTGCAATACGACAGCCCCCTCAGTACTTGGATTACGTCCTTCCTTTTCACCAGTGCTTGCTCTGCTCTCTCTCCTTTGCCCTTTTTAACATTCTTCCCCACTTTGAATTTTATCACCAAGTTGTTCCTGGACTGTGCCATCGTTGCTTTCGAGACTTTGTTGATCAGAATTTCGTGTGTGTGTTGCTGGCCGTCTTGCTGGCCTTCTGTTGCCTTCTTGTTGACCCCCATCTTCATCAGGTACGCGATATTCTTTTTCGTTACAATTTTTCGCTTAACCTCGTCTTTCAACTTTCTCCTAACTAGGTCCTTCAGAACTGTATTACTCCTCGTGGATTGGTTTAGCGTGGATCGTGGGGATTCTGTCGTGCTGGGAGACGGCTCGACTTCAGTGGTGGTCTCTTGTCTATCAGATTCTTCTTTCGGAGAGGGTTCTGTGGGTTGCTCTTTAATGTCTTCTTCCTCTACCGCTTCCTCTTCTAGCTCCTCCTCTTCTTCTTCTTCCTCCTCCTCCTCCTCTTCTTCTTCGTCCTCCTCGTTTTCTTCTCCGTTCGTCTCTTTACATGCCCGTACCATCGATCTTGCTCTGGACCTTTTCTTTCTCATTGGAACGATGGTGAGGTCGCCCTTCTCTTGCATCAAGAGCGCGTCAGTTGGGGTTGCTCCTTCGATGAATTCCAAGCAAATGTCGCCGCCATCCCAACCTTCGTCGTCGTCGAGCACGTCGTAGTTCCCCAGCCGCACAACGCCGCAGTCCTCTCTCACCGAGTGCATGGTGGCTGCTGGGGGTAAGGAAAGTAATGGGGACGTAACCTTGATGGTACAGGTGGAACGAACAGGTATGCCGTTTATCACAAACTCAGCCTGCACTGTTAGCTTCCTGCTGTCTTTGTGCGATTTGTAATCCGTCTGAAAGCAGACGGACCTGAACAGCAACGATGCCTTCTCAATACTTGCTGTTCCGTCTTCCACAAAGTCGATTTGCAGCCCATTCGTCGTCGTCACTGTCCCCAGAGGCAGCCTGTTGTACAGCACCTGATCACCTTCAACTGTTAGAGACGAATGAATGGGGCACAGCATCAAGTAGTCTCCCTTTGTTCCCCCAAAGACAATGCTGAAGCTCAGATACCCACCTTTGAAAGTATCGGTGTCAATATCAGTTATACTGCCCTGCTCGGCAAAAGCTAGCGGCGGCTGTGGTGGGACATAAGATGCGAAGTGCGCGGGGACGTCGTCACTGCACATCTGCCGCCAGATGGGCGTGCGGCAGTTGAATTCCATGACACTGGGATCGTCGACAGATGTTATCTGCACCACAATTACACCCAGCTTCACGGGAGACGATGTTTTCTTTGAGTGGAGGCTTAGCACGACAAGCCTTTCATTGACCTCAGGATCACTTGAATTGTTTACAAAGCACAGCCCCTTCAGTACCGATACGATATCGTCTGTCGTTTTTGCATGGAACGAGAAACACGTGTAGTCTTCGCCTGGTTCTCTCTCATCGAAGTTGGTAGTGAGCCCCGGTGAAAGAATTTCAAGGTCCTCCATGCCAACACTGTGCTTCATCAAGAGCTTGTCCTCGACGCCGTGACCTAGCATGTGCACAAAGACGTCTGGGGTGGGGGAGATATTATTACTCACGACGACGTTTTTGAAAAGCTTCAACTCACCACGACCCTCCCGGTAGTTATGTGTGATCTCTTCGGGCAGGCTGATGTCAGGGGGCTGTGTCTTCAGTGTGACAACAGATGTAGATGTGGAAGAGAGATCCATGCCAACAAACACGATGTCGAAGTCCACGTGTACGAAAACAGATTGCCCCTTCTTCACGCAGCCGAAAGGCAGCACCAGCTCCAAGAGGTTCAAGATTTCTCGAAGTGCATCTAGATCCAGTCCATGCACTTGCACTTGCAATCCTGCGCCTGCATCGTAGCTGTCAGGCTTGTAACTCTCGAATGTTGCTATGAGTACCTTCTCCTCACCCCGCCACATGTACACTTCATTCCCATCGACAATGAGGCCCGTCTTCCTTGCATGTATCTGCATGTTAGCCAGAGACAGTAATGGAGCGTTTCCTTCCTCTGTCTGATCTGTTCTCGTTGTGTAAATGCAGATCTCACCTTTGGCGATCGCTGTCCTTCGCCTGCACAATGCCTCGTAGTCTTCTGTGTTGTGGGGGTACGGCTTGCCTTCCTTTAGATGTTTGGGGCAGGTGACCTCCGCTATAAGGGTGTCGCCGATGAATGGTCGGTTCACAACTGTAGGAGTAGTTGTGGACAGCAGGACCTCGGATTTCGATGGCTGTGAAATACTGCACATTGGAGGCATGGCTTCGCATGCAATAAGCTCCCTCTTGGCATCGCCTTCCGCTTCATGTAACTTTGCTTCTTTCAGTAGTGTGGTGTACGTGCTGCCAGTGAGCAACAGCCGCTGCTCGCGCTCCTCACAAAGCACCGACTCTCTGGTGTGTCTTTCCGCGTCTCCCACATTTATTATGGCGGCCCGTCGCTTAAGCTCCAGCTCGGCTTCTTTTTTCTGTTGTTTTTCTTGCTCGCTTTTGCGTTTTGCCTCGGCTTCGGCGAATAGCCGCTGCTTCTCTTCTTCTTTCCTTTTCAACATCAATTTCATGTCTTTGTGTTGCTGTAGCAAATTTGCCACTGAGACCCGGAACTCCTTGCTGTCTTCCTCATGTGCTGCTTTGATGGTTGTTCTGATGTCACGTTCTTCGTGGAAGAATGCGTCTCGTTCCAGTTTGCGCGACCGCTCCCGGTCGGTGAGCAATTCTTCAAGCTTGCGTCGTTCGATGGCCTCCAAGTGCCGCAGATCGTAGAAGCACCTATGTTCATTCGTTTCTGTTTTGAAACGGAATGAGACTTCCCGTTTAGCGAACAATGTCCGCTCCGACTCAAGGTCCATCGCAAGCTTCTTCAGCTCGATGAGCTTCTCCCTTTGCGCTTTCTCAGTCGACACCGCTAGTGTGTACATAATCTCCCACTCCATGCGTGTTTGCTGCCGACCTTCTTGCTGCTGTATCAGTACTGCCCCCACCTTGCCCCCGATGTCCAGCAGCGTTACTTCCTTCACCTTCTCCCACTCTAGCTCACGTTTGTTACGCTCCCTCTCGAGTTTTTTGGTATTGCGTGCTGCAGTTTTGCGCTGTCGATTTTCCGCAAGCTGTTCAGTCTCTTTCTGTAAATTGAGCTCGATCGCCTTGCGTATCTCGGCTTTGTATTTATCGTATTCAAACACGACTGCGTCCAGCCGCCAGGACGCTATGTTGGGGTTCTCTTGTACAGCTGTCAGTATGGCTTTGGCACTGATGTTGTTTACAGGTGCGATCCCGGTGCAGTCCACTTTTTTAATACTAGGGTGGTGGCGCAAGAGAGTGTACACATAGTAGAAATCGTTGCTTGTCAGTACCATTTCACGAAGGTCCAACATCAGCGAAGTGTTCGTCAGCTGCTTCACCTTTGCCAACAGGGCGGGTGAGATCACGTCCGTGATGGTGTTCGTGCACGCTGCTAGCACTTTCTTCGTAGTTGCCAACGATTTCACCTTCACTTTCTTCGGCACCTCCGCAGGTATAGGGCGGATTTTCTGCTTTGGTGCTGTACGCGGCGCACTCCCAGTATGCACTTCCTTCTGTTCTGCCTTGTGCCCGGTCTTCGGGGGGATTGGCGTTCTTGGTGTTTGCGTCCGTTTCATAATGAGATTAGTAGACCCGTCAATGTCTGCCTGCATCCATTTCCCCTCTCGGAATGTGAACAGAGAGGAGCCCTTCACACAGCACACAGTGCCCTTCTTGCTGCACCACACCGAGCAGGCGTCTATCTTGGGCATAGGGTCGGTCTCGACGACCTCCCAGTCACCCGCAGTTGCCATGCAGAGAGTGGCACCGCCTGTCCACCATATCTGACCAGACTTCTCGTCTATGAAAACGGGCGAGTGAAGGACTTGCTTAGGGATGGGCGCGGTGCCGCCCAGCACTGACCAGATACCCGAATTAATGTTAAGAATACCAACTGACCAGTTGAGGCAACCTGCGGTGGTGATGCCACCCGCGACTATGAAGTCTTGGTTGTAGAAGGCGGTGGTGTGGCCGGAGCGAGGGATGCCGGAGGGTGGCAGAGGAGACCAGCGTTGAGTAGCAAGGTCGAACGACCAGGTCTCGTCAGTGAGGACAGGTGGAGCTAGTTGAGACGCTCCGCCATGGAGAACGAGACGGGAGTTCCTCTTGTCCAACAACAGCGAGTGGTGTACTAAGGGAGGGGGCACGCTGCTGGTGTCTTCCTCATGCTGATGAACTAGCACCCAGCGCCGTTTCCCAGTGCTTGTCAGAACTGTCGTGAACATTTCATTGACGAGCTGCCCGCCATTCCCAATCCCCCCATGCACCACTAGCTTGTTCTTCAGCACGACTGCAGCGGACAGCAACCCTAAAGGTCCGTAGCCCTTTATCTCCATTCGCACCCACTGCTTCGTTGCGTCAGTAGCGTTGATATACAGCAGTTCGCCTCGGTATAAACAAAAAACACACCCCGACCACAGAACACAAGCACAGCTTTCAGGCATCGGTGCAGGCATGTCCTCGTCTTTCTCCAAGCTTAAGACCTCTTGCTTCTTTGTGGCACTCCTCCGCAAAGCTTCGTGAGTGTTTCTCAATGCCATGGGGGCCTCCAGATACGACTGGATCCGCTCTGAAAAGGGCCGTGGCATGGGTGCCAACGGTGGGTGCGGGTTCATCTTTGACCCACTTGTCCAGCCCTGTTGGTTGTATGAGAGGGAAGAGGGGGAAAATAGTATATAAAAAAAAAATACTAAACCGGCCGCTTGTTTCCCACTAAATGCCACACGCCCCCTATGACGCCTATCAGTACCCACATGTAGCAAGGGTGTTCGTAAAGGCCCAACGGTCTGACCACACCTAAAAAGATGCCGAGAGCGCCTATCAAAGGCGGTGTTGTCCTCATGCAGTAGGCAGTTTTAACATGCAAACCGAAGATGGCAAACATGGAGTAGATGTAAAGAGGGGGCTGCAGGACGAAGAGAGACGGATGCGCCACGGCGAGAATCACAACGAGGAAGGGAAGAGGCCGCGAGACAGGTCCCTTGAAAACCAACAACAGCAGATACACAAAAGGCTCCACAACAGACGACACAAAGAGAAGCACCGGCATGCACGGCAGGGAAAAATGCTGCGCGAGATGTACAAAATTCGTCTGTCGTATCTTAATGGCTCTTTGTAGAAGCTCTATGATGCTGAATTCGCCCGATACCCAAGAACAGCCTTCAGAGGAACGGTGGTAGCATTCACGGCCCCAATGGGATCTCGCTCCACACCCACGGAAGTGATGATGACATACAACATAATGATACTTGGTGAGGCCTTCACCATTGCACGATCCTTGCACCACAAAGGGTATCTCCTTGATTCGGTACGCTGGCCCTTCCGCATTGTCGGCCCTCATTGCGTATGTGAAGTATAATTCGTACTCCGATTGCCTGTAAGGAGACTCCACGAATACCTTCCAGAAAGGCTTCCCGTGAATTTTACTAACTGTGTCCATCAAATTACGCAGAACGGCAGTGCTTAGAAGCATGTGGTGAGAGATGCCTGTTGTTCGAGTCTCAATGTTCTCAGTTTGAAAGCCTGAGAGGACGTACGAGACGAATTTCTTGTATGTGAAAACGTCCATCCCGCGTGCGGTGTTGAAGTAGGCAGTGTCTGTTGATCTGTTGTACAAAACTACAGGTCGCAGCCATCGAACGTCAGCGTCCATAACAAGGTACAGACCTTCTGCTTGGTTCAGGTGGGAGTAGTACAACGGTCCGTAGAGTTTTATGAGTTGTTGCACCACCCATCCGTTTGCTCCATTGAGGTGCTTCATGCTTATGTTAGCCCATTCAAGAATTCGGTTTTCTTCGCCTATTCCTATCTCGTGGATTGTCCCCGCTCCCATCACATTTTTCCGCACAAATTCTCTATTTTCTGCTGCCATCGAGACGTCGATAGCTCCCACCGGTATGATAACATCGTGGACAGCAAGACCACCGCAGCAAAGCATGCCACTTAACAAGATGAATTGCATCATTTTGGGATACACATTTATATTCTCGTGTTTATGCGTGTAATCCTGTTTGTCATTTTTTTTTTTTCTTTTTCTTTTTTTTTCCACTTTCAATGAACGAGAGTTGGCTTGTTCGATGTGTGTTGTCAATCATCATCTTGGAATTTAAAAAATTTTTTTTAAAAAATCAGCGTCCCAAATTCAAAAGAAATCAGCTTCGGGAAAATGTGTTACTAATCAAAACCCAGTGGGCTCATCTAGGCAAACTAGATCAATTTTTAAACAAGGTTTGTCATCACTTTTATTTTCTTCTTTTTTGATGTTTTACCTGGCTAAGAGAATCAATAATCAGAAGGCTCTTCCTAATAACAAGTTTTTTCTGTCACGGGTCGGTCAGAGTTGGATTGTTCGATGTGTGTTGTCAATCATCATCTTGGAATTTTTTTTTTTAATGGGAACAACAAAAAAAAAAAGAAGAAATCAGCTTCGGGAAAATGTGCTACTAATCAAAACCCAGTGGGCTCATCTAGGCAAACTAGATCAATTTTTAAACAAGGTTTGTCATCACTTTCCTATGCAGCCATTGATGACGACCAACATCTACTACTTCCTTCCAGGTGCAACTTCTTATTTTCGGCACTACAACAGCCAACCACATCTAGTCGAGCCGCCGTGGCACCATGCCATGAAGGGGCATGCAACCCGGTGTGGCCGACAGTGAAAAAAAAACAGGAGGGTGGGGAGGGTATGGGGTCCATCCTCTGGCCTTTTTTATGTTTCAGTCAATATTTAATCCAACTGTATCTGTTGTATTCTCAGCGGAAGTGAAGGGGATGAGGAGGGGTGACCCTCCCTATCCACTCCCCCCTCAGACATTAAACCACAGATAATCAGTCATCACGCTCAGCAACAGGGAGACAGGCGAAAGGTCTACTAAGCCATGGAAGCTAGCCTACATTGGGAAATGGGGGAACCACCAGAAGCTCTTCTCACCTCTCGGAACATTTGAACAGGAGTCACAGCACCATGGAAAGCTGAGTCCATGCCTGATGAACCTTTTTGTTTTGGCACTCAAAACCACATCTAGTCGAGCCGCCGTGGCACCATGCCATGAATGGGCATGCAACCCGGTGTGGCCGACAGGGGTAAAGAAAAAGATCGTTTTCCCTCTCACCTCTCGGGACATTTGAACAGGAGTCACAGCACCATGGAAAGCTGAGTCCATGCCTGATGAACCTTTTTGTTCGGCACCTAAAAAAAAGTCAAAACCGTATCTAGTCGAGCCGCCGTGGCACCATGCCATGAAGGGGCATGCAACCCGGTGTGGCCGACAACGGGTAAAGAAGTGAGAGCGTCCTCAATTCTCTCATTTGTAATTTGGTTCGTTCTGAATATCAGAAGGCTCTTCCTAATAACAAGTTTTTTTCTGTCACGGGTCGGTCAGAGTTGGATTGTTCGATGTATGTTGTCAATCATCATCTTGGAATTCGTAGTGGGGGCAAAAGTCAGCTTCGGGAAAATGTGTTACTAATCAAAACCCAGTGGGCTCATCTAGGCAAACTAAATCAATTTTTAAACAAGGTTTGTCATCATTCAATTTCATAGAATTAAAATCAATCTCTATACCCTAATAGCTCAACACAAAAACCTTTAACAAAAAAGAAGAAAAAAAAAATGGGGCTTTGATTGTAACACTTGGTGGCGTTAAGCGTGCAACGAAGCACGAACTATCTACTTGATTACAGGGGGCGCTCCTCGGCCGAGCAGTAGCTTCTTCTGAAAAAAAAGCGGGAGAAGGGGAGAGAAAAAAAACCTCAGAAGGCTCTTCCTAATAACAAGTTTTTTTCTGTCACGGGTCGGTCAGAGTTGGATTGTTCGATGTGTGTTGTCAATCATCATTGTGATTCTTTTTTTTTTTTTTTTTTTCCAATTGCTAGCAAATAAAAAATAAAAGAAAACACTTTTTTTATGGAAAAATTTTGTCGCCCCCCTCACAACTCTCAGCTGTCCTTGTGAGGGTCTGATTGAGGGTCTTCATACGAAGCGGCATCGGCATCGGAGTAGGTGACATTGTGACCAAGTTCCTGCATTTGTTGCCGAACGCCTTCCATGTGTGCGAACCTGTTCTCCCACTTGTCCATCTCGTCTCGCTTTCTCTCTGGGGCAGGTTTCCAGCCAACGTGAGTCTCCTCTCTGTGGATCAGACCCTGGCCTATTTCGAGTTGTTCCCTCAGCGCTGCTTCGATTTCAAGTGCATCTTGGATGTACTCGGCGGGCTTCATCTTGAAGGAGTCCTTCAACTTGGAGAGGGCTGTCGTCTTGCCCTGTGTTCTCTGTTTTCTCAGCATGGATCCCTTTTCGTATCGCAGTCTGATCTCCTTGTGAAGCTGTTGCTGTGTTCCTCGCTGTGTGGTTCGCATGTATCGTTCATGCAGGGTTTCCACTCCGCTGGGTCTTACTTCGTGCGTTTTCGTGAATCTCGCTGCTCTTCTGAGCTCCCTGTACATTTCTTGGTCGCCTTCGAAGTCCGGCATTCTTCCTGGAGCGGGTCTGCTGTTTACTCTCAAGGCTGCGACCTCACCCAGAAGCCACGGTTCCTCCTCCTCCACCCTCTCATACAGCTTCTGCAGAGCCAGCTGGTACGCGTTGTACTGGAATTCTTTCTTTTCCGCAGCAAGCTCGTCTCTCAGGTGTTTGTCCTTTGTATGGCATCTTGTTAAATGATGTTTTTTTTTTTTTTTTTCCCCTTTCTTCCGAGCATACTTTTCCAATTCCTTTATGAACCATTCCTCCAACACCTTTAATTTCACCAGTGCCATTCCGTTGATCTCACCACCCATGTTTCCTAGGGAAAATTTTTTTTTAAAAAAAAAATTCTTTTTGTGCTTTCATACCTTCGAGTAAGGAGACCTCCTGTGCAAGGGCAAGGGGCGTGTCTTTTTTGCCATCGCCGTCGCCTTTCGTTTCCTCCTTTGAAACTGTATTTTTTTTTCCCTCCCTCTTTTAGTTCAATTGGCATACGCATATCAGGAACGGGTATAGTGGCACCAGAGAGCTTACTCACACGAAAACGTTGAACCTCTCCAGTGGCAGGGTCTTCCAGATCCATCCATTCCACATCGCAGGGTGAGTCTTCTTTGGGGTCAATGAGACGAACCTCGTTGTACTGAAGCCAGTCTTCTTTGAATTGTGTTATAGTTTGCCCAGACTGAGGATCTCGACCGTCTTGCCGGAGCATCCGCGCACCCTCTACTTTGATGACCATGGCAGAGTGAAGAATATCGATGATACGCCCACGCTTGCCCTTGTCTGTGCCTTCGATAACTTCGACGATGTCACCGGCAACAAATTGCCATTTTTCTTTTTCGAGCCTTCCTTGTTTCGGGGTTTCCATCCATCTGTGCTCCATGATTGAGCTGTACATTCCTGGTGTCAGGGCTCGGGTCCCCCAGTAACGATTCTCTTCTATCGCGTTGGTGGCAATATATTCCTCCTTTTGCTGTCGGTATGTGATGCTTCGCCACATCGTGTCTTTGGGTGTGAAATTTTAGAGAGCAATAAATAAATAAAAAAAGTTTTTTTATAATACCTGGTGCAGGTTTTCCGACTCCTGCCGATCGCAGCCTCCTTTGAACCCTTAGTGATCTCGACATTTTCCCCTCTCACCAGCCCCCCTCTCTTCCCTTTTGTATAGTTTTGTAAAATGTTGATTAACAAAAGTTGTTTGGTAATAGTAAACAGAGAGGGAGAAAAAAGTCTTTTATCAGCGACGTGAAACCTCCCACATGAGAAAAGGGTACTGTGTATGGGGGAGTGGGATCCAGCAAAAATGCTGTTCCCCTTGTTCCCCCCCTGTTCCCGCTTCATGATTTAGACGTTTCTTTGCTTTGTGGTTCATTGTATATGTATATATATATATTTTTTTTTTTTAAAATTAAAGAAGAAACAAAAGTGCAACGTAAAGAAGAAGAACAAGAGAGAGAAAAGAATCTTGACTGCTTCCCTCCTTAAAGCCCTCTTCACGCCTTGTAGACGGAGAAGACACCCTCCTTCTTTGCGTAGTGGGCCTTCACCACCGGGATGTTTGCGATCTTCTTGGTGTGTGCGGTGATGTTCTTGAAGGGGGCGAGGCAGTCGGTGGGGTAGCCGTCGAACTGCCCGCTCCTGAAGATGTTGGGCCAGGCGAAGACAGCGGCGTCGGCGAGGGTGAGGTGGTCCCCGACTGCGAACCCGGAGGGGTTCTTCCCGATCAACTCGTCGATGAAGGTGAGCCACTTGAAGGCGTCGCCGCCCTCCGCCACAGAGGCTGCCCTGAAGGCCTCCCTCTCAGCTCCCTCGGGGACACCGAAGCTCTTGATGAGGGGACCGAACACCTCTCCAACCATGTCCACCATCTCGTCCACGCGGAGGGCAGCAAGCGGGCACTCCGGGTACAGGGGCTTCCCCTCGAACGAAGACTTCTTCGCCGCCCACCTCGCCATCGCCACGCTCTGCGATACCTGCACACCGTCCAACTCCATCAGAGGAAGCTGCTTGGGGGCAACCGTCGGCTTCATCTTCCCCCACGACTCTCCGGTCAGGATCTCATCCTCGAAGGGCACTCCCCCGACCATCAGGCAGAACCGGGTCGGCTCCAACCTCCCCGCAATGTCGAAGTAGGTGAGCTTCACAGACGGCATTGTTGTTTTTGTTTTTTTTGTTTTTAAAGTGTGTAGAACAAGCTTCAGGGGTGATGTAGAGGGTGTGGGATGTAAAAAGAATAAATTTGTCAAAGAGAGGAAGAGAGCTGGTAATCAAGAAAGGAAGGAAAAAAAAGGGGTAACAAAAGAGCATTCCAAAAAAAGAGACCCGGGGCCTGACTCAACAGAAGCGACAGAGGAGCAGTAGGAAACGGAGGGAAACCTTGTTTTCTTTTCTTTCGCTCAAGCTGTAATGACAAGAGGTGGAAAGCCCCACAAGTTAGTCCACACCCCTCGCTGTTTACCCTTCAGGTTTCTGTCTGTTTCTCCTTACTCCTGTTTTACTTGCCCACAACATGGGGGTCCCTTCAGAGTTTGAAGGGCTTATTTTTTGTTTTTCCTTTAAAAATTAGAGATAGGAAGAAAGGAAGAGTATTTCTTCGGCCCAAAAAATGAATGGGAAGAAGAAGTGAATTTATTGCTATTGGCCGCCATGGCGGCTTCCTCAGTAACTTGTACTGGAGGTGACTAGCGCGGTTAGCAAGGACACAGTGATGAGACAGCTGGTGTTCCTTGAAGTGATGAAAATAGAACTAGTGCAACTTTTTAAAAAAAATTGGTCGTCTACGGGATTCCCTCCAAGATGAGCGGGAAGAGGTGAACATTTTGGCATACAAGATGCAAGCCAAAATAAGAATAATAAAAGAAAAATGCACCAAAAGAAATGAATTCTTAAGGCAAAATTTTAAAAAAAAAAAAAAAAATAGAAATAGAAATAAAACTGTCCAAGAACATAATTCTTTCGTTTTCTCTCTTCTCTTTCTTTCTTCTCTTTCTTTCTTTCTTCACAGCCATTAAGCTAAAATAGAATGAGTTAAGTTGTTTCAAAGAAAACTTAGATTGATCCCGTTCTTTCGGGGGGGGGGTTTTTTTTTCTTCTAGCACGGAGCGTTGGCAGGGAAGAGGTAGCAGTGGAACTGCGTGTCCTCCGTGTACAGCTTGCGCCCAGCAGAGATGACTTGCCCGTTGACCTGTGACTTCTCGAGCTCTATCCTGACCCTCTCGTCTTGCGTGATGAGGGTCCCGTGCAAGGTCACGTTCTTCAGGAGCATGTGGGTGTCACGGTAGCCCTTCCAGTTGGAGTGCCAGTGCCAGGCGTGGTGCACGTGGCGGTGCCAGTGGTGCCAGCCCCACCAGTGGTGGATGTACCTGCACTCCCTCTCCCTGTGCCAATCGCTGTGGCTCTCGCAGAGCTGCTTCATGTTGTAGATGGTGAAGGGAGCCCCGAGGGACCTCCCCTCGAAGACGGTGTCCCTCAGGGTGTCCAGCCTGTGGTCCAGGTGTCCGTACTCGATGTTCATGATGACCCAACCGGAGGCCCGCACCGTCATCACGGGCTTCGGGTCCGTCCTCCACACGTCGTTGTGGTGCTTGTGGTTGCGCCAGTGGTCCCAGCCCCACCAGCTGTGGTGCACCGGGTGCGGGGTCGGGATGAGCCACTCGTTCCCCGAGACCGAGAATACATTGTACAGGTCGCCGTCCCCCTCCAGCAGCATGTTCTCGTTGCTGTCGATCGTGGCCCTCGTCGTCGTGTTGGGGGTCAGCATGTCGACCACGCAGAGGGACTGGTTCTGGTCGGGGCAGGTGATCTTCATGGCCCCCGTGCGGAGGGGCGGGAGGTTCAGGAGCGCCTCCGAGAAGTCCGTGATGTTGTCGGCTGCGCTGCTGTCCCCGAGCTCCTGCACCGGCATCCCGCAGTGGTCCGTCAGCGGCTCCGCGATCCCCGCGACCACCTTTTCAGCGACGCTCCTCCTCAGCGTCACCCCCTCAACCGAGCCAACGTCGCCGACGGTGGTGTTCTCCATGTGCACGTCGCGACGGAGAAGGCTTGGAACTGCGTCGCGTTCCCCAGCTCCCCGATCCCCCCCTGCGAGCGCGGGTGCTGCACGCGCACCACCTGCTCCCAGGTCGCTTCAGTCGTCGCGCAACGGTCGCGCGTCGTCCACCTCCTCGTCACCGCAGCAAGTCCTTCGCTGCAGCTCTGCGCGTCCGAGTGGAAGCCGAAGGCAACGTCCGCATACTCCAGCTTGATCGGGTAGGACACGAGGTTCAGGGCAGCCATGTCGGGGTGGGTTGCAATGTCCTCCACGAGGGGGACCCCCGTCACTGCAGGCCCGTAGTCAGACAGGAAGTGCACGAACTGGTCCGCCTCAGGGGTCTCGATGAACTCGGGGGCGAACAGGTCCTCCACCGTGATCGTCTGCACGCGCGTTGTCGTCAGGGAATCCGGGTAGGCATCGAAGTCTTCGCCGCAGTCCGCGTAGTGTGGCTGAACCTTCCAAGTCCGCTTGATCTCCCACACCCCGCAGGAGACCAAAACGGGCGCCGCGTCCCGGAAGGGGATGCTGAGGGGCGTCCCGCAGTAGGCAGCCCCGGTAGGCCTCCCCAGCCCGCTGTCCGGGCGGAGCGAGTGCGTCGTGTTGATCGTGGTGTTCGCGGGGAAGGTCACGAAGCGTGGCGGTTCGGAGTACACCTGCTCCTTGTAAGCGACCGTCGGGTCGGGGTGCTTCCTCCTGCACCCGTCCTCCGTCCACGGGGCGTCCTCGCACGCGTGCGTCGCATTCGGCGAGTGGTCCAGCGGCCTGAAGTCCTTCGCACCCCCGACCACCTCCTTCCCCGCGTGGCACACGTCAGGGAGCTGGCTGATCCCCACCCAGTAGGCGAACACCTGATCCCCGGGGACCCACCGCTGCGTCTCCCTCAAGACTGTCGGCGGATGCTGCACCTTCACCGTCTGCTGGAAGCTCCTGCTGTTCCCGCACCTGTCGGTCGTGGTCCAGTTTCTCGTGTGCTGCGCGAGCCCGCGGTCCCTGCAGGTCGGTTCGTCCTCCAGGTGCACAGACTGCCTCGTCATCGGGCCGTCAACCGAGGTCGTCGTCGTCGGCTCCGACACGAGGTCCATCCCCGCGAAGTCCGGGTGCGTCTGTTCCTCCGTCAGAGGGATCGGGTTCACAGACCTGAAGTTCTCGAAGAAGGGAACCTCCACCATCTCCTCGGGAGTGTAGGTGAAGACAGGCGCCGTCTCGTCCGTGACGTAGATCGTCTGCACCCTGCTGCTGCTCTCCGCATAGGTCCCGGTGCACACCTGTTCGGAGAAGTAGGGGGTGATCGTCCACTTCCTCTCGATCGTCCACTTCCCGCACTCCCCCTCCACGGGCTTCGGCTCGCCGTCCACGGAGAAGATGTCGAACTCCTGTTTGCAGGGGGACTCTCCCTCCGCGATCCCCAGCACCTCCGGGTCCAGGGTCTGCTGCGTGGTGATGTGCGCGTCCGATGGGAAAGAGGAGAAGGCGGGCGGGGCCGGTTCCACCGTCACGATCTGCTTCACCTCGTCCGAGCGGCCTCCGCACGCGGGGTTGTCGTGCAGCTGCCACACGACCTCCAAGTAGTAGGTCCCGCAGATCCTGTCCGGGAACTGCGCCGCGGGGAGCGTCTTCTTCCTCAGCATCACCACCACTGCCCCCGCCGTGCACGCGGGGTCGATGTACACGGGCCGCGGCTTCAGGCTGTGCAGGTTGATCGGCTGGTCGCAACGGAACGTGTACGAGGTCGCGCCCCCGAGGATCGGCCGCTGCCGCGTCACCAGCCCCGCCTCGCTGCTGATCTCCGACCCCATGCCCCCTTGCTTCTCCAACGCCCTGTCCTTCATCGCCCGCACCATCCTGTTCTTCGTGTTCTCCACACTCGACTCGTAGCTCGCCCTCGACGTGAAGTCGAACGGCATGTCCTTCAAGGACACCGCCTGCTCTCCACCCGACAGCCATCCTCCACTCCCCCTCCCCCCGTACTGCCTCACCCCACCGTTGAAGGTCCCCGCCACCGCCGCCTCGTTCGACCCAAACGGCACCGACAGGGTCGACTCCTGCAGCGACGGTCTCGGCACTGAAACCCCCGCGCTGATCCTCAGCAGCCCCGGGTTGATCGTCTTCGAGGCGTCGATGATGGCCCTCTTCTTCGCCATCTTCACAGATTCCGTCTTCACGTCGGCAGCCGCGAGAGACACATCTTCCATGCACTTCGGCTCCGCGAACTTCGACCCCGACTTCGTCTTGCAGGTCTTCCCAAACCGGCACCACCCGTGGCACCAGCACTCCCTCCACTGCTCCTTCACGTACTTGCACCCGTATGTGTTCTTGCCCCCTGCATCCACGATCTTGTGCCCCTCCGTGTTGTAGATCCCGATCGAGCTCCCGAAAGACTTCCCCGCCCCTTCGAAGTCTCCGTCCAGAAGCTTCTCACCCACCTCCACGATCTTCCCCAGGACCGGTACTTCCTTCAGGGCATTTGTTAGGTCGGCGATCACGTCCTCGATGTTGTCCAGGAAGGCCCCTACCAGGTTCTTGATCCCGCTCAGGGCGTTGTTGAAGATGTTCTTTATCCCGTTCCACAGCTGCAGCACCTTCCCCTCCACGAAGTTCCACGCCTGCGTCGCCACCCTCGCCACCTCCCTCACCGCCGTGTTTATCCCGTTCGCGATCGCCTGTCCCAGGTCCCCCAGGGACACCGACACCGTGATGTCGAACTCCGAGTCCTCGAACCTCGGGGCCACCACCGCGTGCCCGCTCACAGTCGTCTTCACGAGCGCCCCATCCAGCGTCACCTCGAAGTCGATTTCGTTCCCGTTCACCTCCACCTTCGCCGCGAGGTTCACCACGAACAGCACCTGGATCTTGCAGTCGAAGATGGCGTACGGCACGGGGCGGCTTAGCTCGTACATGAAGATCACCTGCTTGATCTTCACCACATCCAAGAAGTTCATGTCCCGCAGCTCCATCTTGAAGAAGGTGAGGTCCCAGTTCCAGGTCACGTTCACGTTCGAGGACAGAGCCCCGTCGAACAGGCTGATCGCCGACGTGTAGGAGAAGATGTCCGCGTTCAGCGTCACGTTCAACATCCCGTACGCCTTCAGCATCGGGATGTCGAAGGCCCCGCCGATGTCGATCAGAGCGCTCGGCATGGGCGCCACCCGCAGGTCCACCAGGAACTTCGCCCCTCCCACCGCCACCTTGTTCTCCAGACGGTTCCCGATCCGCATCTGGAACCCGTCTCCGATCTCCAGGTCCACGGGGTCCATCCAGGCGTCGATGTAGAGGCGCGTCTTGCTCACCGCGAGGTTCATCGCGATCTCCCAGCCGAGGAAATTCAGGCGCCCTTGCAGGGCGACCCCCGCCGGGATCACCACGTTCCCGCTCCGGAAGGCCAGCCGCTGCTCCTTGATCGGGCTGTAGGAGAGGAAGGCGAAGCACTCCAGGTCCAGGTCCTGCGCTGTCTTGTTCACGAAGCCGTCCAGCTGTCCGACACAGCTCGTCTTGTAGTCTTGGTCAAAGGGGTAGATTCCGGACTCCGCGAGCTTCCCCGGAATCGACACCGTGTCCAGGGCCGGCACATACTCCGACACGAGGTCGATGACCCCGCCGATCGTGAGCTCCGACACCATCGCGATGAAGAAGTTGTCCTCGGGGAGGGTCGCGCTCACCCCGACGTAGGTGCGCCCCTCGAGGAAGGGGTCCGTGTTCGTCTTGCAGTTGTCCTCCTTCCCCAGGCAGACAGCGCCCCCGAGGGTGTACCCGGTAGGGAGCGGAAGCTTCAGATCCCACTCCGCTCCGAGCGTGATGTCCCCGATGTGCAGGAAGGGGAGCCCCAGGGCGCGGTACCACCACCCGTCCATCGTGAGGGTCCCGCGCACCATCTGCGCCCCCGCAGCCACCACCAGCGACAGGTCCCCGATGAGGTACAGGAAGTAGCGATTCGCGTAGTCCTCGTCACACCGCTCCACGCAGATCTTCAGCGGAAGGTTCACCCCGAGGGTCTGGATTGGGAGGCCCCCGACGAACACGTACTCGAACTGGATGTAGATGCTCATCCCGAGCGTCCCCGCCGTATTCACGACAGCGAAGTTGCTCTCCGACGTGTCCCCCTCCGTCCCCACACGCAGCTCCAGCACCACCGACCCGGCAAACTGAAGCTCCGCACTCGCCGACACCCGGAAGTTCCCCGCCACGTCTGCGATCACCTCCAGGAAGCCCCCCTCCATCACGTCCGGGAGCTTCGGTGACCCGATTGCGTACAGCTTCACCCCCGTCGTCGTTGCTGCCAGAGCGAGCTTTGTGTCTTGGATCCCGAACGACAACACGGGAGACATGATCGTGTCCAGGGCGGTCGCTACCTTTTCGTCGAAGTTGCTCGTCACCAGGTAGGCCACGTTCGCCACCGTGATCTGGTCCACCCACACCCCAGCCTCCACCCCGTTGCACGTGGCGGGTTGTCCGATGACCCCGGTCCCCGAGATCGATGTTGTTGGTGTCGGGTTGCTGCACTCCCCGAGACAGAAGGGCATCGCTATCTCACCCTCTTCCACCACCGGCTTCAAGAGCTTTAAAAAGTCGCTGAGATCTGTCGCCGCGTCCAGAAGCTCTCTGCCGCCGGTGCCGGTGCTGCTCGTGTGCGCGTTGCTTGAGGTACTCTTCGGCTGCGGGCACGAATCCGCATCGAAGAGCAACCCGTTCTCCTCGTTCGAGTCGTCCAGTGTCGCCGCAAACCCGAAGCTGAAACCCATCCCGGACCACTTGTTCCCCAACGCGTCCGTGGAGGCAGCCGCTTTCTGATTCCTCCAGTCCGCCGCGAAACGCTGCCTTGACTTCTTCACCAGCTCCTGCAGCCCGTCGATCGCCCTGTATATCGCGGCCAGCCCTCCCTTGGTCGACGGTGCGCTCGTCGGGATCTCCACAGATTTCACGGTCAGTCCGAAGCCCCCGAACTTCACATCCCCCCACCAGGTCTCGCTGTCCACGACCTCAAAGCACCTCCAGTGCGGGTGCGTCAGCACGATTGTCAGCCCCTCGATCCCGGTGGCCACCTGCACGATGTTTGGCATGTCTATCCCGACCGTGAAGGCGAAGCCACTGTAGGCCCCGGCGTTCGCAAACCACTCCACCGAGAGCGCCACCTCGAAATTCGCGTTCGCGAAGAAACCCTTCTTCGCTCCCGGAGGCGGCGAGGTTCGTTCAGAGAGCACCTCTGCCTCCCTCCCCGCAACTGACTCATCCACACATGTCCTGTTCCTGCACACCTCGTTTAACGCGCACTGGTCGTCGATGTCGCAGCGAAGTGGTGGGGCAGGGGTGGCGGGGGCTGAAGTGGGGGCAGCTGTAGGGACAGAGGTCGGTACTGAGGTAGGAACCGAAGTCGGCACGGAGGTAGGGACAGATGTAGGGACAGACGTGGGTCTCTCATAGTTCAAGCCAACGCCCCAGCCAAGGCCGACCCCTCCGAAGAAGTCGATCGACGGGTTTGCAGTGTCCACTCCGATGCTCGCGGCGATCCCCGCCGAGGGGCTGAACGAGTAGCCGTTGCGTTGCAAGAGCGGGTAGGAGAGGCTGAAGTCTATCGTCACCGTGAAAAGCGGGCACTCGAACGCCGTCTGCCCACAGTCCCGCCCGTCCAGAGACCGCGCCACACGCTTCCTTCCCAACATGTAGTTCTCCTGTGCTTCCAGAAGCAGGGCCTTCCTGCTGGTCGACGAGGAAGATGCGTTGCACTGCCCGGCGAAGGCGCGGATCTGCGGCTTCAACATGTTCCCAAGGTTCGAGAGCTCGTCTGTGAAGGTGTCTATGTCGTCCCTTTCGAAGAAGGCCATCATCTCGTCGGCTCCGGACACCGCCTTGTCCTTCAGGGTGTTCAGCTGTTCTAGGTTCTCCGCCATCGCCTCCACCTCCTTCTTCACCCCGAGGGCTTCCACCAGCTCCTTCCCCCTGTTTGTCAGGATGCTCGCCACCGTCCCCCTGTACTCCTCCACCGTGTCCACCAGCGAGGACGCCAGCGAGAACACTGTCAGCGGTTCGGAGGTTGTTGTCGTCGTCGGAGCCTGTGCCCCTGCCCCCGCCAACAGGGCTGCACTCCACAACAGGAGCGTCGTAGTGCGGCCTGTCGCCATGTGAGCAAAGGATTTCCTTCTTTTCCTTTTATCTTCTTGTAGTGTATGCGAAACCTGTTGGTGTGAACAAAGAGAGAACTATAGCAAATAAGGGAAAGAATAACAATGTTAGTATTCCAGAGTTAACACTGCTGGTTTGCGGAGGTAAAGGGGAGAAAAACGACTTTGTACCATGAAACCTCCCCACAGAATAGTGCTTGGGGAAGGGTAGCAGGAGTGGGACCCAAGACATAAATAAATGCTGTTCCCTTTGTCTCCCTTCCTTCCAGGACGTTTCTTTGCTTGGTTTATTCGTTTCTCTTTACCCCCCCTTTTTTTTTTAATATTCTCCAAGAAGAACAAACAAGAGGAGAGAAAGAGAGAGAGAGAGAGAGAGAGAAGTATTACTTTGGGTGTCCTTTTTTTTTTCCCTTCGAGATAAGGTTTAAGCCTTGTAGACGGAGAAGACACCCTCCTTCTTTGCGTAGTGGGCCTTCACCACCGGGATGTTTGCAATCTTCTTGGTGTGTGCGGTGATGTTCTTGAAGGGGGCGAGGCAGTCGGTGGGGTAGCCGTCGAACTGCCCGCTCCTGAAGATGTTGGGCCAGGCGAAGACAGCGGCGTCGGCGAGGGTGAGGTGGTCCCCGACTGCGAACCCGGAGGGGTTCTTCCCGATCAACTCGTCGATGAAGGTGAGCCACTTGAAGGCGTCGCCGCCCTCCGCCACAGAGGCTGCCCTGAAGGCCTCCCTCTCAGCTCCCTCGGGGACACCGAAGCTCTTGATGAGGGGACCGAACACCTCTCCAACCATGTCCACCATCTCGTCCACGCGGAGGGCAGCAAGCGGGCACTCCGGGTACAGGGGCTTCCCCTCGAACGAAGACTTCTTCGCCGCCCACCTCGCCATCGCCACGCTCTGCGATACCTGCACACCGTCCAACTCCATCAGAGGAAGCTGCTTGGGGGCAACCGTCGGCTTCATCTTCCCCCACGACTCTCCGGTCAGGATCTCATCCTCGAAGGGCACTCCCCCGACCATCAGGCAGAACCGGGTCGGCTCCAACCTCCCCGCAATGTCGAAGTAGGTGAGCTTCACAGACGGCATTGTTGTTTTTGTTTTTTTTTAAAGTGTACAAAAAGGCTCTTTGGTAGTGAAACAAGAGAAGGTGGGGGGTTGCAAGGAGAGTAGCACAATAAATAAGTAAAAGCGCTATATTGACCACAGCCGTTTGAAACGTGTTGCTTATTGCCCTGAAAAAGAAGTAAAGAAAATACCAATAGGGAAAGAGGCCTATTTAAAGAAAAATGACGGGGGGGGTTGTGGAAACAATCCCTTCTTCTAAAAAAAAAGAAAAAAAGAAGAAGAAAAAAAGAGACATTTAAGGGTACCTGGGCAGGACGCCTGAAGAGTCTCAATCTATCTCTTGATCAAACCTTTCTGCTGTGGTGGTGGCCTTCGGCCCCTCGCTCAACCTCCTCGGTACCTAAGGTATAAACCCTCAACCGAGTTGGTAAGATCACAAAAGTTGTACAGGTGTCGAGGAGTCGGTGCTTGTCACAGACAGAAGCCAGGCGAAAATTCGGATTTCCAGGAAAAAAAAACAGTTCTAATTAAATACAGACGACGTTTTTTTTTTTTTTTTTTTTTTTTTGTTACAAAAATATAATATTCCACCATAATATTCATTTCAAAAGAAGAAAAAAAAGATTTTATTTAGCCTCATGCTTGTGCCGAAGCAAAGAGAGTTCCAAAAAAAAAAAAAAAAAAAAAAAAAAAAAAAAACTTCAATTTTTTTTGTTACAATTACTTATCTTTCAAAAAATGATTTTATAACTATGCAACTTGTGCCGAGCAAAAAAAAACTTTCGCAGCTTTTTTCAAAAGCTTTTTTTTACTCGTGCGAACAACGAAGACAAATAGTCATAAAGAATTTTTTTTTTAAAAAAAAAAAAAGCTTTTTTACTTACGCGAACAACGAATAACATAAGTCATAAATGAAATCATTTTTTTCCTTGTTTTTTTTTCCCCCCCTGCTTTTTTTTTCAACAACAACAAAAAAAGAAAAAAAAGAAAAAAAGAGAGAAAAAAATACCATATAAAGGGGACAGCGAACTGATGATATCAGTCTTTTTTTTTTTTTTTTTTTTTTCTTCCCTTCCCAAAAAAAAAAAAGTACTATCCATCCAAGTTCGGGGTCCCTTGTTTTAAATACCGCTGGAAGCTCGGCTGCTTCATATTGGAGGAGCTCCTCACAGAGTTTGTTGTTGAGTTTGATGGGCTGCTTTTTGAACTCTTCGAATCGCTGCTGCTGAGAACAGTTTCTATCGCGCTGCTTCGGTTGGAAAATCGTTTGCTTCCGAAAGTGGGCATGCATTGTACTAAATCATCATCGGGCAGTTGTATTGAAAGATTGTTCGGCCGTTGTCGAGTCGAGGCGATTTTTCTAAAACTAGTTGGTCCTAGATTACCCGAGCTAAGTGAATGGGATGGTGAAAGGTAGTGTTGGTTCGGCGAGTTCGCAGCCCGAGAGCCCCGAGAACTCCTTGAGTGAGACGTTGCAACTGACATTCTAGAAGACTGCCGTCGTATCCCCCCTGGTTTTTCAACCCCGCCTTCCCGTGAAGGCTTTTCCCGCGCCTTCCCACCTTCACCCGTAGACTGTCCGAACAAGAACGAACCCAACGTAATACCATCATCTTGCAGCATCATCGACATTAAGCTTTGCCGCCGCTCTTCATAATTTGACACATCGCTCCGCATCCTTCCTTTAGAATACCGCCTGACGTACGACACCTTTGTAATAAAACCCTCTTTGGATTCGTCTGGTTCGATTTCTACATTTTCCCGTATGTAGTTGTCGATGATGGAGCCGAGGGTGGGGTGTTCTAAAAGACATTTCTCGAAACCCCATTTCGGCAACACGAAAAGCATGACTGGGGAAGCGGTTGTGACGGTGACGTCTCGCTTCACGTTCGTCACCAAAGCCAGCTCACCGAAGTGGCTTCCAGGGAGAAGGACTTGTATGCTGTCGTTGTCGAGCTTCACGTGCAGCTCACCGGATTGTAAAATCAGCATTTCCGCACCAATATCGTTCTTCTTGATGATGTCGATCCCTTCTAAAAAGACCTTCGGGACCAGCTCCACCATGAGCCGGTCCAACAACTGAGTGTCCGCGTTTCTAAAAATCGGTACCTTGGCAAATGTGGCGCGGGCCATCTCCTGGCTCACCTTGTACTGTAGGTCCTCTGGGAGGTCATCCAACAACGACGTCGCACCCACAGTTCCAGCAACCTTGAAAACTTGAAGATAGTATTTCTTGCACTCCTCTTGAAGACTCTTTGGTAGTGACATGCTAGCCAGAGAATCTGTAACCTCATCTAACTTCTTCGCAAGCCGTGCCTGTGCGCTGTTGGACGACATGTCTGTGATGAGCGTTGACACCGTACCCAGTAAGCTGGTGTACATTGCTAGCCCTGCAATGGCTATACCGAGCATCAGGGCTGTTTGCACGTCTGACTCTGGGAAAACAGATAGAGACCCATACCCGCAGAGGTGTTTGATAGACCACTCGACACCCGTAAGGTACAGTGTGAAACCATTCGCGTTATTGAAATCGTACCGGAGCAAAGCGTTTACATTGGAGTTCCGCCCTGTCTCGTACGAGAGCACCATGTACCAACAGCAGGCGGAGGTGTGTGTCATCCCAAGGAAGAACAATATGTTCTGAAGAAGACGGGTGACAAGAGGCGACATTTGATGAACAAGAGAAAGATTGTCAATCACAACATCGAACCTATACCCGAGACAGCAAAGACCAACGAACTTAGTGACAAGCGGGTAAGGCATCCCGCCGAAAAGAAGCCACACTAAACAGCCGGTGGGGATGGCGGCAGCGATGCTGTATATGACCCACGCCGACCCGCGGCCTTGGGGATGCTTCGTGGAATGTTTGGAGAAATCGACAAGGTTGAAATTTTTGGCCTCCCAGACGAGACCCGCTATGTTGATGAAATCAAGTGAGAACTCGATGATTTCCCATCCAAGGTCATACGCAGGGTTCACAAGCACACGGTACGTCACATTGAGGTACTGCACTACCGTCACCATGATCATCACCACAGAGTACCAGAAGTAAAGTGCTGCTCCGGTTTCCAAGCTTTTCACTGCATTTTTTTTTTTCGATACCACACTTGTTACTGATGAAGATGAAGATGATGAAGATGGTAAAGTAGCGCTCGATGTACGAGATGTTGTTGCACTGGGCTTTCTCTTCTGGACATGGGTCACACGGGGCGTTGGGGGTGCCAGTCTTGAAGGCACCTTCGTCAGTCCAGGAACAGGAAAGGGATACACACTGCTATTGCTGCTTTCATTCAGTTCCTCGAACTCAGCTGTGAAGAGATGCGACCCAGGGACCTTTTGGTTTTTTTTTTCTCTCTCCCCCACAACGGTTTTAAACACACCTTCTGCTTGGGGCTCAAAAGCTCCGACGAGCGCAATGACAACGTAGAGTCTGCTTGCAAAAGCATTCCCAGGGAATGCCCTGCGGCTGCTGCGTTCCCTCCGCAATTTTATTTTTGTTTCTTGTCCCCCTCCCTTTTTTTTTTTTTTTTTAAACAATGAGTGAATTATTAACAAAGGAAAAGAAAAGAAACGAAAAAATGAGGGGGGTGAAGTGGGGATAACATGGAGCATGGGGAGAGAGGCAAAGAAGAGAAAAAAAAACGGGACAAGTGGGACAAAAAAAAGAAAATGGGGACACATAAGGGAGTATTTTTTTTTTTCCTTTTGAGAAATCTTTCACTTCTCATTAGGTTTGTGCTGGGGAGGGGGGAGGGGGGGTTTAAAAAATTTCTTTCAATTTCTGTTCTAAAAATCTAAAAACCTAGTACTGCTCACCCTCGCCCTCCTCCTCGTCGAACTCGCCCTCCTCCTCGACGGTGGCGTCCTGGTACTGCTGGTACTCGGAGACAAGGTCGTTCATGTTGGACTCGGCCTCGGTGAACTCCATCTCGTCCATGCCCTCACCAGTGTACCAGTGGAGGAAGGCCTTCCTCCTGAACATGGCGGTGAACTGCTCGGACACCCTCTTGAACATCTCCTGGATGCAGGTGTTGTTACCCACGAAGCAGGTCGACATCTTCAGACCCTTGGGGGGGATGTCACAGATGGAGGACTTGATGTTGTTGGGGATCCACTCCACGAAGTAGCTGGAGTTCTTGTTCTGCACGTTGAGCATCTGCTCGTCCACCTCCTTGGTGGAGATCCTACCACGGAACATCTGGCAGGCAGTGAGGTACCTCCCGTGGCGGGGGTCAGACGCGCACATCATGTTCTTCGCGTCGAACGACTGCTGCGTCAGCTCGGGGACCGTGAGGGCACGGTACTGCTGCGAGCCACGCGAGGTCAGGGGGGCGAACCCAACCAGGAAGAAGTGAAGCCTGGGGAACGGGATCAAGTTCACGGCCAGCTTCCTGAGGTCGGCGTTCAGCTGACCAGGGAAACGGAGGCAGCAGGTCACACCAGACATCACAGCGGACACAAGGTGGTTCAAGTCCCCGAAGGTGGGGGTCGTGAGCTTCAGGGTACGGAAGCAGATGTCGTACAGGGCCTCGTTGTCGATCATCACGCACTCGTCGGCGTTCTCCACAAGCTGGTGGATGGAGAGGGTCGCGTTGTAGGGCTCCACAACGGTATCCGACACCTTGGGCGAGGGGATCACGGAGAAGGTGATCATCATCCTGTCGGGGTACTCCTCACGGAGCTTGGAGATGAGGAGGGTCCCCATACCGGACCCGGTACCACCACCAAGGGAGTGGGCCAGCTGGAAGCCCTGAAGGCAGTCGCACGACTCGGCCTCCTTCCTGCACACGTCAAGGACGGAGTCGATGAGCTCAGCACCCTCGGTGTAGTGACCCTTGGCCCAGTTGTTACCAGCACCGGTCTGCCCGAAGACGAAGTTGTCGGGACGGAAGATCTGGCCGTAGGGGCCAGCCCTCACGGAGTCCATGGTACCGGGCTCAAGGTCCATGAGGACGGCACGGGGCACGTACCTCCCACCAGTGGCCTCGTTGAAGTACACGTTGATCCTCTCCAGCTGAAGGTCCGAGTCCCCCTGGTAGGTACCGGTGGGGTCCACACCGTGCTCATCGGACACCACTTCCCAGAACTTGGAACCGATCTGGTTACCGCACTGGCCTCCCTGGATAGAAACGATCTCTCTCATTTTTGTTTTGTGTGTTTTTTTTTTCCGGAGTTTGCTGCAAAAGAGTGTTAACCGATACTAGAAGAGGGGGAAAAAAAAAAAAGAAGAATGACTTTGGTTGCTTATAAACCGCCTGGCGTACAAGCAACTGCTTAAAAAACCGTTCTATTATAAAAAAAAAGGGGGCGAGGACAGAGGGGTTGTGGAGAACGGAGAAAAAAAAAAATAGGAAGATCAAATAACGAGACATATTTAAAAATAAAACCCCTTCTCCCTCTCTATTCCGCTTCCTTATCGAAAAGGGTCAAAGGGGGGGGGGGGGGGGGGGGAAGGCGGAATGGACACCGAAAATGAAAAAAGAAGAGGGGAAAAAGAAAACTACAGACACTGCATATTTTTCGAGGTTGCCTCACCGTTGAGTGCTGGGAAGTAATCCTTGATCATACTTTCCGTAGAAGGTGGACAATCTATAATTTGAAATCCAGTATGGCGGATACGAAATTGACTTTGATTTCTATTGTTTCAGACACAAGGAGGAGTTTCAAAAATCCAAGTCTATTTTTTTTTTTCGCATTTGTAGTTTTTTTTTTTTTTTTTTTTTTTTTTTTTCTTGAAAAAAGAAAAAAAGAAGAAGAATACAGAAGTTAATAAAACCGACGGGGTATCAAAAAAAAAAAAACTATCCTTCCACCATGGGAAAGGGCGAACATGGAGGGAGACACTGAAAAAGCAAAAAAAAAAAAAAAAACCCCTTTTTTTTCCATCCCCCCCCCCGCCCCTTTTGCCCGAACTATTAACACACGGCGTTGATCTCGGATAGCTGTGAAATAGTTTCCCCCCCCCCCCTTTTTTTTCTCACCCATTTCTTTTGAAAATACCTTTTGACCCAAGAGAGGCCAGTCAGCAGCCTTGGGTGCCGATTCTTGGCCAACAACGTCCCAAAGAGTAATGTCGCCACCAGCATCGCCTACCGCGATGGACTTCCCGTCACCCGACCAGGCAAGACGGGAAGCCGCCTTGTTGGAGGTGGTCACCTTGCCAACAGACATCTCCATTGTGTCAAGAAGGTTCCAGAGGGAGAGCGACCCTGTTCCATCACACGATGCGAACACACCGGGATGCACGGGAGACCACTTCACATCGTACACATAATCCTCGTATTCGTTGAACGAGAAGAGAGGCGCGTCCTTCTTCGAAGGGTGCCACAGCTTGCACGTCCAGTCCATCGACGACGTCAGTACTAAGTCCGTGTAGTCGTCACCCCCTGCTTGCGGGTTCGCGGGGTGGCAGTGCAATGACGAAATAGGACTGGTGTGCCCATCGAACAAGTCAGGTGATGGAGTCCCTGACGCCCTTGTGCATGACATCAGCCCGCCGTTCTCAAACCCGAGGTAGAACTTGTTGTTCTCTGTGTCGCGGAACGCCAGCGATGTGGCTTGGATCTCCCTCGGGACAGGTGTCCCGCCCACAGTCACCATCGGCTGCCACGTGTGTGTTTCAATAGGTGCGTTCATCTTCTCAAGACCCCACTGGCACATCTTCCCATCGCTGGAAACTGTTACAAGAGAATGGAAGTTCACATTGCCCACCACATCCATCCCAACAACAGGGTGCGTGTGGCCATTCATAGTCAGTGGTGTAACACTAACAGGATCTGAACCCGACCTGGTGTCCCACACGCAGACCTGTCCATTGTACAGCCCGCCTATGAAGAGGTCTCGGTGGAACTTGCTGAACATGCATTTTGCGACGTCAGCGGGTGCTGTGAATGACTTGTAGGGGCGGTCGATTTTCATGTTCCAAACGAGGACCTGGCCTTCGACGTCAACGAGGGCGCCCTGTCCTTCGGGTTGCTTGTAGTACGAGGCGAGGAACCACTCCTGCACGGAGGGGTTGAAGTCGACGGAGGTGATGGGGCAGCCTTTCGTGATCTTCTTGGAGAGCTGTGCGTCATTGAACGTCTGGTTACGGATGAGAGGGTCGCCCTGCCCCCGCACAAAGACAGTCTCACTACTGTCTGTCATGCCCGGCGGCAGAATATCACGGTCGGTAAGAGCACGCTCCACGATAAAGGATGTCGTCTCGAAGAAATCGCGGAAGCGGTTCGACCGGAGGATGTCATGTTTCTGAGTGTCTGTGAGGTCCTCGGGCTCCTCGTTGTCGGATTCGGGGAGAGGTGCTTTTTTCTCAGTCGTGGGAGGTGTCAATGCTGCTCCCAGTACCGTTGCACGCCTTGCTGAATCCACCTTAGGAGCCTCCTTTTCCACAGGGACGCTGGTGTCGATATCTGTTTGAACTGATTTTGGGTAGCTGTCAACTTTTCCAGCTGGTGCAACATTCCATGTCAAGGATGCGGGGAAAACTTTTGTCAAGTTTACAGGTTTGGGTACTATTCTACTTGCTTCACGTTGGGTGACGCTGCTTACACCGCCATACACGGGGGTTGTGGATGGTCGGCTGCTTTCTTCGGTGCTGGGGGTGCTTGCAGGTCTGGGCTCTGCGGGCTGTTGTGTGTTGTTGCGTTTCAGGTTGCTGCCGGCTTGTCTTGCGTTTCTCATCTCCTGCAGCTTTTTTCTCTTTTCTGCGAGCTCATCCGTGACGTTCATGGTGTGTGTTGTGTTTATGTATTTTTTTTTAAACAATATAAATTTTTTCGGTGTGAGCCCACCCCTCCCCCTCCCCACCCGCCTTTGTGAGACATGTAAAAAAAAATGTTGGTTTTTTTTTTTTATAAAAAAGAAGAATACGGCAACAAGGGATACGGGGGGAAGTGGCAAGGGAAAGAAACGAGAAAGAATGGGGGCGGCTAAGGGGCTCTCGTAAAAGGGAGAAAAAATAGGGGAGGGGGGGAAAGGAGCTTTTAAAAAAAGGGGGATGGGGAAGGCAGGGGGGGAGAGAAAGAGGACCAGCAAATAGTTTTTTTCCAAGGAAAAAAAAAATTCCCCCCATTATCAACCTTTCCCTCACTGGTTTGGTGCAAATGTTGCTTTTTTTTTTCCCATTGTCCCTTAAAATAAAACACGGGAAAAAAAAACAGAATTACCTCAAAGGATCAACCCCCTTTTTTTTCCCTATTCTCTCATTTTTTAGAGATTAAAATGCCCGTTTCTTGTTGGCATAAATCGCATCCTACCCCCCTTACAGTCCATTTCTTGGGGGGGGGGGGGGGGTGAGTGCATTTAAGATAATTGCACAAGGTAATTTGAAAGGGTGAGAGTGGGGGAAAAGAAACCGAAAGGGGAAAAGTATTTACAGGGGGGGGGAGAAGTTACGAGCTAAAAAAAAATCCCCCCTCTTCCTTTTCAAGGAAAGGAAACCCAGCGGAGTGGCACCGAATAGAGAGAGAACAAAAAAAAAGAAAAAACGGGGGTTAAACTGTGACAATCTTTTGGACCACCCATAAGGTTAAAAAAGGGCAAAACAAAAAAAAACAAAAAGGAAACTCGGGTTTTGCGATGAAAGAAAGAAAAACTAGAGGAAGAAGAAAAAAAAAAAACTGAAAACTCAAAAAAAAAAAAAAAATACACACACAGAAGAGAGATTAAAAAAAAAAGAGGAGGGAAATAAAACATTTCATATTTTTTTTTTTGGTTCCTTCTAAAAAAAAAACTTTTTTTTTTCTGACCCCCCACCCTTCACCCCCTCATATCTGATTCCTTCCCCACACTTTTTTTTTTTTTTTTGTTTGTTTTGTTTCAATTATTAAATCTACGCATGGGTAATGGGCGGTCAAAAAAAAAAATATATAATGAGTCCAACTCACAAAAAAAAATTTTTTTTTTCTTTCTTAAAAAGCCAGATCTTCTTCTGAATCCGATTCGACGTAAGCTGGGAAACGAGGAGCAGGGGCACGACCCTTGCCGCTGAGGGTTGACACTGGAAGGGGGTCAGGTTTTGTGACAGGCAAGGGCTCGTGGGCTACGATCGGATCCTCAGACACCTCCTCCTCCTCATCATCATCATCATGCTCCGCATTATAATGACGGCGCGCTGATTCTCTTATAGTAGTTTCATCAAGAAGCTTAGCCTCTACTTGCCCTGCATGAGGCATCTGCGGTTGCAACAACACCACTGGATCTGTCTCGCGAGTCCACCCAGGCTTATCCGCCCTAGTGGCAATAGGGTTATGTGTTGATAAGGGAAGGTGATAGGAAGGCCTTGTGTTAACGCTATGAGGTGGGGAAGCTGTTCCTCCTTCACTCGCACGTGGGTATCCATTATCACTAACAGTTTGTTGCCTGGAAAATCTTCGGGGTTTTCGAGTGGGTTTTACAAATTTCGGGGGTGGTTTCTGTTCGGTAATCTTCAAAGACTGCGACTTGGTGTGCTTTGTTGTGTTTGTGTGAAGCCTGTTCCATGTTGCTACTTGGTTGTACACTCTGGGTTGGACTTCTTTGATGGCTGGTTCTGCAGATGCTAGAACTCTTTGCGTTTCCACCTTCGAAGCCTTTGTCCCAAAGGTGGACCCAACTAAGGAGTAGCACCTATCAATGGGTTTCTTGTCTCGTTTTGCCCTATCGTGGCGAACGGTGGTGGCGAGGAGGTCGGCTTTTTGTTTTTTTAGAAGCGCGCTGTGTGTGTGAAGCCTGTTCCAGATCGCGTTTTTCTCGTCGCTTGTGATCGCCTGGCTCTTCGTCCTGCGGAAGGTGGTGTCGGGTGCGGTCCGCTTGTGAGGGTTCCGCCATTCCCAGGCGTCGGTTTTCTAGAGGGTTTTTTTCTTTTTTTTTTTTTTTTTTTTTTTCGAAGGCAAAAGAAAGAGAAAAAAAAGTTCACGTACCAAGCCACCCGCACCCCATCCTACCTTATAAATCGATTTCGGCCGTTTCAACGCCGAAAGGGGTGCTGTGCGGAGCGTATCGTGAAACTCACGGTCGTGGATGGAGGAAGCCACCCCACGCCAACGACCTTGGTTGTCCTGCCGTTTCAACGCCTTTTTTTTTTTTTTTTTTTTTTTTCTTTATATTAAACAACACCTGACGGTACAGCTTATCATGGACTCGAGAGGTGGTAGTAGAAACCCTGTAAGGGACGCCCATGGGAGAGTGCGCAGGGGGAGAAACAGGGTGGTCGTACGCAGGGGGAGGTGGTTCTCGTGAAATGGGAGAAGGCCGTCTTGGGGCAGAGAATGAAACAGGAGATGTTGGTGTGGATAAGCCAGCTGGGGAGACGGACCTGCGAGGCATAAAGGCTTCGTCAATGATAGCCTCCGTGTCGGAGGGGTACTTACCTGATGGTGCAAGGGATTGTGTTGTTTTAAGACCCCTCTTCCCCAGTCCGCCACCCAGGTCAAGGTGTGTCTTGACTTCGCTTCCGTTGAACTTGCTGCCCCCGGGCTGCGTGTAGCCGAGTCCCTCCATCGTCGCCCCCTCTTTTTGCCTCATATCGATCACCTCCCAGGTTTTTCCGGTTGATTTTTTCGCGCCCCCAACCATCGGCACAGGGTTCACCCTGTACGAGGCCATGATTTCTTTTTTTTCGGAGGAAAAAAAAAAGGGGGGGGACTCGCCCGTTCCCTTTTTTCCTTTTTTGAATGGATTTAATAAAACGGGGTTGGAATCTTTTTAAAAAAGGAGGGGGGGGGGGAGCGAGAGTGACGAAACCGGCACTTTTTTTTGTTTCTTCTTTTTTTTTATTTAACATATGGTTTCAGGTCCGAGTCGGTCATGTCAGGCATCGTGAAGGTGTACAACTGCTCGGGGTCGTTATGATGATACCTTTTTTTTTTTTTTTTTTTTTTTTTTTGGTTGTTAAAAATAGTCTTGCTGCAACATACCCCATAGCATCTCGGTAACCTTTTATCTTCCCGATTTGGTGCTGATCTATCCATATAGGTGCATCAAGCATTTTGAACAACTGTGTGTTTTGTTTTTGTTTTTGTTTTTGTTCCCCAAAAAAAAATTCAAAAGAAATCAGCTTCGGGAAAATGTGTTACTAATCAAAACCCAGTGGGCTCATCTAGGCAAACTAGATCAATTTTTAAACAAGGTTTGTCATCACTTTCCTTTTTTTTTTTTGGAAATAAAACCTGGGAGACAGGTGAAAAGATAACAGCACTATAGAAAGCTGAGTCATGGAAGCTAACCTACATTGGGAAATGGGGGAACCACCAGAAGCTCTTCTCACCTCTCGGGACATTTGAACAGGAGTCACAGCACCATGGAAAGCTGAGTCCATGCCTGATGAACCTTTTTGTTTTGGGACAGTCAAAACCACATCTAGTCGAGCCGCCGTGGCACCATGCCATGAATGGGCATGCAACCCGGTGTGGCCGACAACTTTAATTCGTAATTTGGTTCGTTCTGAATATCAGAAGGCTCTTCCTAATAACAAGTTTTTTTCTGTCACGGGTCGGTCAGAGTTGGATTGTTCGATGTGTGTTGTCAATCATCATCTTGAATTTTTTTTAATGGGAACAACAAAAAAGAAGAAATCAGCTTCGGGAAAATGTGTTACTAATCAAAACCCAGCGGGCTCATCTAGGCAAACTAGATCAAATTTTTAGACAAGGTTTGTCATCACTTCGTTTTTTTTTTTTTTCTCTCACGAAACAAATTATTTTCGAGGTCTTACCTGGTTGGGAGAAATAAATAATCAGAAGGCTCTTCCTAATAACAAGTTTTTTTCTGTCACGGGTCGGTCAGAGTTGGATTGTTCGATGTGTGTTGTCAATCATCACTTTTGTAAGTACTATCCAGCTGTTCTATTCTCATTCTTCTTTCTTAAGTCAGCTTCGGGAAAATGTGTCACTAATCAAAACCCAGTGGGTTCATCTAGGCAAACTAGATCAATTTTTAAACAAGGTTTGTCATCATTCAATCAAAACACTTCTCTCTTCCAGCAAAAAAAAAACAAAGGAGGTATCAGAAGGCTCTTCCTAATAACAAGTTTTTTTCTGTCACGGGTCGGTCAGAGTTGGATTGTTCGATGTATGTTGTCAATCATCATCTTGGAATTTAAAAAAAATTTTTTTTTAAAAAATCAGCGTTTTTCCGCCACGAGCAGGTGGGTATACATTGGTCTTGGAAGCTCCAATGGGTAAGAGGGGGGATAACAGATCAGCTTCGGGAAAATGTGTTACTAATCAAAACCCAGTGGGCTCATCTAGGCAAACTAGATCAATTTTTAAACAAGGTTTGTCATCACTTTTATTTTCTTCTTTTTTGATGTTTTACCTGGCTAAGAGAATCAATAATCAGAAGGCTCTTCCTAATAACAAGTTTTTTCTGTCACGGGTCGGTCAGAGTTGGATTGTTCGATGTGTGTTGTCAATCATCATCTTGGAATTTTTTTTTTTTAAATGGGAACAACAAAAAAAAAAAGAAGAAATCAGCTTCGGGAAAATGTGCTACTAATCAAAACCCAGTGGGCTCATCTAGGCAAACTAGATCAATTTTTAAACAAGGTTTGTCATCACTTTCCTATTCCTTCCAGGTGCAACTTCTTATTTTCGGCACTACAACAGCCAACCACATCTAGTCGAGCCGCCGTGGCACCATGCCATGAAGGGGCATGCAACCCGGTGTGGCCGACAGTGAAAAAAGAACGAGGGTGTGGCCTTTTTTTTTTTCAGTCAATATTTAATCCAACTGTATCTGTTGTATTCTCAGCGGAAGTGAAGGGGATGAGGAGGGGTGACCCTCCCTATCCACTCCCCCCTCAGACATTAAACCACAGATAATCAGTCATCACGCTCAGCAACAGGAAGACAGGCGAAAGGTCTACTAAGCCATGGAAGCTAGCCTACATTGGGAAATGGGGGAACCACCAGAAGCTCTTCTCACCTCTCGGGACATTTGAACAGGAGTCACAGCACCATGGAAAGCTGAGTCCATGCCTGATGAACCTTTATATTCGGTACCCTAAAAAAAGTAAAAAACACATCTAGTCGAGCCGCCGTGGCACCATGCCATGAAGGGGCATGCAACCCGGTGTGGCCGACAGGGGTAAAGAAGTCCGCATTCTCTAATTTGATTTGTTTTGAATATCAGAAGGCTCTTCCTAATAACAAGTTTTTTTCTGTCACGGGTCGGTCAGAGTTGGATTGTTCGATGTGTGTTGTCAATCATCATCTTGGTCACGCGTCGCCCTCCCCTCCCTCCCCTTCTTCCCTCTTGTTCATACTGATCGCGATCGTACGCCTCCCGGGGCTTCGTAGATTTTTTGGTATGGTCTGATCCACTGTGTTTTTTCACTTGAACCGTTCATTGATGACAGGTTTTTTGTCATCCAAGAAAATGTCAGGTAAGTGTCATAATCATATTCCTCTTTCATAAAGCTGGGCACTGTCCTCCTGGCCCGTTTCGCCTCTCCCGCATAAATATCGTTAATAGGGTGATGCGGCTCGGAGTCATTTACGCCCACTGTCATCGTTCCCTGATTCCACTTTGGTGTGGACAACAGTCGCATTGCGCTACGCTTCATTTTATTTTATTTTATTTTTTCCTCCTTTTTTTTAAATATTAGAGTAAACCAATGAAGAAATCAAAAACAAACAAAATAAAAAAAAAATATATATGAGTTAAAGGAGGCCGGTGTTGGCGGCGCCCTTTGAAAAAAAGAATGGAAGAAAGAAGAATAAAAAACTCGTTTTTTTTTTTTCAAATACCTATTTTTCCCCCCCTTCCTTGTGCGGCGTTTTCTTTTTTTTTCTTTTTTTTTTTTAAAAAAAAGGGTTGGGTGAATCATTTTTTTACTCTCTCTCGCTTTTCTTTTTTTCTTCCTCCGTATTTTCATAGCCCCCCCCCGTTCATTCATTGAACGTCGATATGAAGCAAGTGGGGGGTGGGGGGGATGGGTAAAAAAAAAAGGTTGATGTGCAACTGTGCTACTAATTGTGCACAAAAGGAAAGAGATGGGGGGGGGGGGGACGGAAAACTCTGGGGTTCCCCTTTACTTTTCTTTCTTCTTTTTTTTTGGATATTCGAAACAGACCAGACGGAAAAAAAAAAAAAAAAAAAAAAAAAAAAAAAAAAAGAGGGGACATTCCACATCAACAAGTTGGTGACGCACTCAATGAAAACCCAGGTGAAGAACTGCTGTCCTTTGCAGAACTTGAAACTGTATTGTTGCTTCCAGGCATGGGCCCTCCATGAGACCCACTTAGAAATTTCGACCCTGCTGGGTGAGCAGATTCATAAGTAAACCCTTTGAAAAGCTCTTGCTCCCTGGAACCAACACCGGGCCCATGCAATGGTCCATAATCTGGGTTCCCTGAATGGCTGTCAGGGATCTTCTTGTTGAGAAACTCTTCATCGATTTGACTGACATCGCCAGGGCCGGTGACTGTAAAAAGATTTTTTAAATCCAAAATCTCACACCTGGAGGCACGAAGGTGGGTCTCACCTTTCTTTCATACAACGCATCCCAATCAACACTTGAAAAGAATTCATGGTTGAGTACCTCACGGGGTCCGTCGGGACCAGTTCCGAGTCTGAAGATTTTTTTATTTTTTTTCTTTTTTTTCTTTTTTTTTTATTTATACCGGTGTTTCGGATCCCTTGCAAGCAAGTGAATCAAAAGATCGGTGGCTTGAGGGGTAACAAACTCAGGTATGAACAGATCAGCATGGAGGATCATGTCATACATTTCCTTAGTGTCTGTTGAGTAGAATCTGCCATTGGGGTAAAAAAAGATTTTTTTTTGAGAAAACTGCTAACTTGACCCCTAAGTTTGAGAAATGTCCAAAAGCCACCCCCTTAGTTTGAGAAATGTTCAAGGTCTATCTTTAAAGAGGAAAAAGTTTCTGATCCAGTCCCCAAGGTTTCTTAAATCTCTGTGTAGTACCCCAAATCTTCAAAAAAAAACTCATACTCGACCCCTAGGTTTTAAAATGCTTGAATTCGGTCCCCTTAGTTTCAAAAGGTGTAGGGAGGAATAAGAAGAGGATCCCCAGCAAGAGCGAAAGGAAGAATGCCTGCAGTCGTTGTGGCATTCTTGGCCGCAAGACTTCGATGTGGACCAACCCTCCTGGTCCTCCCAAGAAGCATAGGTTTTCTTTTAAATGCTGTAATCTTTTACACAGGAAGACACCTTTGACGCAGCCCTCTAAGAAGTAGCCTTGGTTACCTGGGCTGTCTTTTTCTTTTCCTTTCAAGTTGCCTATTGTTAAGGAACATGCATGCACACAACCTTGTTGAGCGCTAATGAAACATAGGGGACCCATTCGGGTTATTTGTGAAACTAAGGGGGGGTTTTTTTGAGCATTTTGAAAACTAAGGGGTTGACTTTGAGCGATTTCCCGCCGTAGGGGCCTAGTTAGGGCATTTGAAAACCTGAGGGGGCTGACTTTGAACACTTTGGAAACTTAGGGGGCGGGATTTGAGCGTTTTGAAGACTTAGGGGGTGGACTTTGAGCATTTTGGAAACTTAGGGGGCGGGATTTAAGCATTTCGAAAACTTAGGGGTCAAGATAGGACTCTACCCAATTTTTTTTTTTTGAAAAAGTTACATACGGAGGGATGCCGACAATCATCTCGAACAGAAGCGTACCGAAGCTCCACCAATCAACAGGTTTACCGTGCCCCTTGTTGAGGAGGATCTCCGGTGCGAGGTATTCAGGTGTCCCGCAAAAGGTCTTTGTTCGCTCCGACTCTTTCATCATTTTAGACAACCCGAAGTCTGTTAACGCAATGTGCCCCTCAGCATCGAGAAGTACATTCTCTGGTTTCAAATCCCTGTATACGATGCCACGGTCATGAAGGTATTGGATGCCCAGGGCGATTTCTGCAGCGTAGAATCTGGCCCGTTCTTCATCAAACCGTTTTTCTTTTTTAAGGTGAGAGAACAGTTCCCCGCCGTTGGCGAAGTTCATGACAAGGTACAGCTTGTCAGCAGTTTGGAATGCGTATCTCATCTTAACGAGGAAGGGGTGGTTTGCTTTTTCCAATACTGCTCTCTCTGTTCTCGTGTGTTCTACCTCGTCCCGTTCAATCAGCATGTTCTTGTTTAGGATCTTCATGGCGAGATAGTCGCCTGTTCCCTTTTGCTTCACCAGCAGGACTACCGCGTAGTTCCCTTCCCCGATTTTCGAGAGCATCTTGAAGTCATCTTTGCTCACCTTCTCCTTCCCTTCGGAACGCTTCGCCGCATCATTTTTTGAGTTCTTCCCCCCCATAGCAGCCACCCATCACGGTGTACCTTATTATTATTATTATTTTTTTTTTTTTTGAGAATCGTGAGAAGAAAAAAAAAAAAGAAAAAAAAAACTTAATTACAGGTGTATGTTTAAAGATCGCCCCTTCCAGGTGGGGCGGAGAGGGGTCGGGTTGGCATTGTGTGAGATTCGAAACGGGTTTGGTGGTGCGTGACTGGCGACTGGGCATAACGGTCGCCTCGGAAGAGGGAGGAATGAAAGTAGTTTTTCTGGGTCATTTCTCGTTTTCTCTTCATCTGTTCACGGTGGAGCTCCCTGTTGTGCTGTTCTTTGATGAGGAGGAACTTCGCCTCCCGCCTTTCCCTCATCACGGTGTTGAGCGACTCGTGTTCCTTCTTGCGGGCTTCCATTTGACTGTGGAGCTTCTCCGTCTTGTTCTCTTCTGCAAGAATCCTCCGCTTCTTTTTGTTATCGGTAGATTCCCTGATGTGCGAATGAAGCAGGAAACGGTTCCCTTCCACGATTTTTTTTTTGACGCGTTCTTTACGGAGTTGTTCGGATTTTCCGTTTTTAACATGGGCTAGCTTGTCTTGTTTTGCCCGTTCCACTGCAAGATGCTTTCGCTCGCGAGATAGTTCTGACTGTCGTTTCATTTCCGTGACCTCCTGGACGCGTTGCTGTGTGTGGAGCTCGATTTCTCGTCGCCACTCTGAACGGTCTTTTTCCATCTTCAGTTTTCTGTTTTCCACTTCTCGTTCTCGTTTCTCTTTTCGTTGTTCTTGTGCTTTTTCTGCACGGAGTTTTTGCCCTGTTCTCTCTCGGACCAGGGTGTCCCTCCAGTCTTCTCTGCGTTTCTCCATCATCTCTGCCATTGCCTTTTCCTGTTCTTTCCGTTTCACAAGTTGTTTCTCTGCCTGTATTTGTTTCCTTATCTGTTCGTCCTCGTACTCTTTTTTTCTCTCTGCGGCTGCGTTTTTCACCAATGCGAAGAGCCTCTCCTCCTCTATTAGTTTCTCTCGTTTTTGCGACAACTTGCTCCTTCGCCAAGCACGCTGCGATTGCCTTTGGTACTCCCGTATGGCTTTGTCACTGTCGCCCCCTAGTCCAAACGTGCCTTTGCCTAGAGACTCGATATCCTCTCCTTCTGCAATTTCCATTTTTTTTCTCCCTTCTTTCTTCTGCCGTGAAATATAATGAAGAAAATTGGATAAGAAATGAAGTAAGTTCACAAAAAAAAAACAAAAAGAGTAGGTAAGGAGAGGGCGGGTTTCTTTTTTTTTTTTTTTTTTTTAGACGCCTTTTTATTCCCCCCTTTTAACTTGTTTCCTAAGGGAAGCAAGATAAAAAAAAATGGGGGGAAAAAAAGAGAAAAAAACAATGGGAGATGTCCAAAAAAAAAAAAAGAATTTTTTTTTTAAAAAAGAACTAAATAACAGCCCACCAGCAAGAAGGAAATGTCGGTAAAAAAAAAAAAAAAAAAAAAAAAAAAAAAAATCAGAACATAAAAGGAGCCGCCTGTCGGAAGCCAGAGCAGCCCGTGAGGGTGGGTATCAAGCCGTTAGATATATGGTGGTAGATTGTACGGATGAAGAGGAGGAGGGAGAGAGCAGTCGGTGAAGGCGATGTCAAGGGGGCTACAGAGACGCTAATAAAGCCTTGATCCAGGAGAGGGGCAAGGATGCAAGCCACGCCACGAGGTATATGCCCTACTTGGTGATTCTTTGTTGCATTTAGCACCTTTATGGCATAAGAATCGTGGGCATTGCCTGGCTCCCTCTCCAGAGCAAGAATATCCCCCACCTCCACCCCTCCCTTGTAGTACTTCAGCCCTACTGCACTAGTCTCTATAGTTCCTGCAACCATCTCTGTGTTGCCTACATCGCTCCTGGTGATATTCCCGTTTATAAAAAAGAAACCTGTCCTGCTGTTCCGTGGTGCGTCCTCTTGCTCAGTGCTGACTTCTCCTTTTAATGTCGCGAGTGGCATTTTTTTTTTTTTTTTTTTTTTTTTAAATGTAACTGAGGGTTGTGTGGACACATATGACGGGACCCATCCCAGTATCTAGTCGAGCCGCCGTGGCACCATGCCATGAAGGGGCATGCAACCCGGTGTGGCCGACAGGGGTAAAGAACAAATATGAAAAAGAGAGGTTTTCTTCTCACCTCTCGGGACATTTGAACAGGAGTCACAGCACCATGGAAAGCTGAGTCCATGCCTGATGAACCTTTATATTCGGCACCTACAACAGGCGGTGGAAAGAAGGGGGTGGGAGGTGGTGTTTTTTTTTTTTATGTTTCAGTCAATATTTAATCCAACTGTATCTGTTGTATTCTCAGCGGAAGTGAAGGGGATGAGGAGGGGTGACCCTCCCTATCCACTCCCCCCTCAGACATTAAACCACAGATAATCAGTCATCACGCTCAGCAACAGGAAGACAGGCGAAAGGTCTACTAAGCCATGGAAGCTAGCCTACATTGGGAAATGGGGGAACCACCAGAAGCTCTTCTCACCTCTCGGGACATTTGAACAGGAGTCACAGCACCATGGAAAGCTGAGTCCATGCCTGATGAACCTTTATATTCGGTACCCTAAAAAAAGTAAAAAACACATCTAGTCGAGCCGCCGTGGCACCATACCATGAATGGGCATGCAACCCGGTGTGGCCAACAGGGGTAAAGAAAAAGATCGTTTTTCCTTTCACCTCTCGGGACATTTGAACAGGAGTCACAGTGGATTATCCTCGGTGCCCCCCCCCCCCCCCCCCCCCTATCCCTCTTGTTTCCCCCTCTTCCGCTCTTCAAACATTCTTTTTTTTTACCTCTCGGGACATTTGAACAGGAGTCACAGCACTATGAATAGCTGAGTCCATGCCTGATGAACCTTTTTGTTTTGGGACAGTCAAAACTATTCCTCCACTTATTTTTCGCCACATCTAGTCGAGCCGCCGTGGCACCATGCCATGAAGGGGCATGCAACCCGGTGTGGCCGACAGGGGTAAAGAACAAGATCGTTTTTCTTCTCACCTCTCGGGACATTTGAACAGGAGTCACAGCACCATGGAAAGCTGAGTCCATGCCTGATGAACCTTTTTTGTTTTCATCACAAGGAACGTCTCAAAACCCGGTGTACAGTGAGGGGCAACAATAATTGTTTTCAGTCCATATTTAATCCAACTGTATCTGTTGTATTCTCAGCGGAAGTGAAGGGGATGAGGAGGGGTGACCCTCCCTATCCACTCCCCCCTCAGACATTAAACCACAGATAATCAGTCATCACGCTCTCCCCTATTCTTACGTGTCGCTTGTGGTATTGTTTGGGGGGGGGGAATAAAAGAAGAAGAAGAAAACTGTAAATAATAAAATAACGGGGGGAGAGGGGAGAAAGCTGGTACTCTATGAATGTTACTTTACACAGGCAATATCAAGAGTATAAAAAAAAATAAAATAAAAAATAAAAGAAGTTTTAGTACAAGGGTCTGTCAGGGGTTGTTATTAAATGGAAAGTGTAGGGGGGAGGGGGATATAAGGATAAGAGAAAAAAAAGAATGAAATTTCCAGGCAACGGCTTTAATAGTTGTTAACAAAGCACAGTGCTCAAGAGAAGAAGAAAAAAGGGAGAAAGTAGGAAAAATGGACGGAAGGGAAGGTAAGAGCAAACGAGATTAGATTATTTTAAAAAAGAAATATATATTAAAAAAAAAAGCTCCCCTCATTCTCTTTCTCGGCAAAAAAAGAGAAAGGGGGGAACGGATTGACACAGGGAATAAAAAAAAAGAATAGAAATCATAAATAAGTGTAAATGAATTTCTTAGTGACCTTTAAAAAATAGGATGGGAGGGGGAGTCATAGATGAAAGGGAATAGGCTCGGCTAAGATGGGACAGGCTAACGGTAACGGGCCTGTATAGGGGTAAGCCCTCCTTTCGGCGTTGCTTTGTTAAAAAAGAAAACAGAAAAAAAAAATGAAACGGAGTGAGAGAGCCAAGAAGAGTAAGAGAGAGAGAAAAAATCCCCCCCACCCCTCCCCTGTCTCTCCCTGACGAGGAATGGAGTACTTTGTCCTTTTTTTTTTTTACTCCTTCCCCCCCCTTTTTTTTCCCCCCTTTTAAAAAGGGAGTTACATGATAATTCTTAAGAAAAAGAAACGAGAAAGAAAAAAAAACTTTAAGTGAAAACATAGAATAATAGACAAGAAAAAAAAAATTTTTTTTTTGAAGAGGGAGATAAAAGTAGACATTTATTGGGGGTTATGTTATTATTATTATTTTTTTTTTCTCGAGAAACGTTGGGGAAAGTTGTGCAACGAGCCACATCGACTTCCCATGCCACCTATAACCTCTTCAAAGAAGAGACCAAGGCACAGTCTGGTAAGAGGTGAAAAAAAAAAAAACACAGAAAAAAAACAAATTCACATCACCCATCAGGCAGTAACTTCCATAGCATACGACGTCCCCCTAGAGATAATTGGGGGTGGTGGCACATGCGAACCACACACAAGACCCCCTGTCAAATGCCCACTCTCCTGCTTCACACTGTGCAAATTCAACACGAACGGGTGCTTACACATCTCCTTCGCCCGCAGCCTTTTCATAGGCTGATACGTCAACAGCCCCTTAAGCAGATCTAAGAACTCTGAATCGTGACCTACATGATTTTCCAAATAACTTGTTTTAACAGGAGGGTAAGGAGCGGGGTAGTTGACACCGGGTATGGCACCGAGCTTCTCTGTGATGAGGGAAATGTGTAGAGCGTCTCCAGAACTCACTCCGAAAAGAGGTTTCCCAATGTAGACCTCATACAGTATGCACCCAAGGGACCACATGTCGGTGGGATGCTTCCAACCTTTTTTCGTCAAAACTTCAGGTGAACGGTACGGCCTTGTTGTTATCAAAGAAGTCCCATCGCGGCCCTCAATGTGAAACGCAGAATTCCCGAAATCACCAATTGTCCAGCTGTTCCCAAGACCTGGTGAACTGGGGTCGTCGACGAGAATGTTGTCAGGTTTGAGGTCAGTGTGGATCAGCGCGCACCTACCGTGTAGAAATGTCAGGGTTTCAGCCATTTGTTTTGCGAGGTTCTGAACCTCTTGTCTTTTTACGAAGCCTGGTTTTACGCCGAACCGCCGTTTGGACAGGGACGGGCCAAGGAGCTGCATCACAAGGCAGCACTTGTCCCTCCACATGAAGGAGGCTCTTAGTCTAATTATCTTCTTGTTGCCCTTCTTGTCCGCCTCCAGTATGTGCTTCAGCATCATTTTCTCTGTCTTCGCGTCCTCGACGTAGTCCCAGCCAAGCATCTTCACAGCTACATTCCCACCGGTTTTAAGATCCCTGGCTTTGTACACACTGGCAAAATTCCCCTTCCCCGCCAGTGATAAAATCCTGTATCTGTCGTCGATCACCGCATCGATGGGACTGTGATGGTGTTGACCTGAGGTCTGCCACATTTTTTTTTAATATATATTCCCCCTCTTTTTTTTTTTTTTTTTTTTTTTTGTGTAACCTTTTTTTTTTTTTTTTTTCAAAGTAAAAGAACACATTTAAAAAAAGGGGGGGGGAAACAATCACAGTTCTATATTTTCCTGTGAATAATACTGCCCGTGCTTCTCTCCCTTCCCCTCGTACGTGTCGTCTGAGCTTGATGTGAAGACATAGGTCCATGTGTGGTTGCTTTTAATGTTGGAGTAGATGCCTGTCCCGTCTTGGAACGACCCGGTTCCTGATCCGCCCTCTGCGGTGATTGTTCCTTTGTAATATTCGTGAATGGTGTCACCTGAGGGGTTTTTAAATTCGCACCAACCCGCGGTTTGACTGTCGTCTGGGGAGCCAGGGGTCATCCCCACACAGCTAGCTGTCATCTCTCCAAAAATGTTGTTGCCTTTCGTCTGAAGGGTCATTTCCTCCACCTCTGCCCACCGCCCTTGTCCTATCGGCACGGACTGCAGAATCGACCCCTTGTCTGTAAATGTCAGGGAAAAATCTGTTCTTCCTTCGCTCGCGAGACAACTGGCTGCGATCAATAGTGTTGTGTACATTGTTAACTACTTTTTTTTTTCTCTTTTTTTCTCTATAAAAAAAAAAAAAAATTCACTATGATAGGAAACGAAGTGGTTAGCAACGGCCCGCAAAAAAAGAAAAAAAAATTTTAGAGCCTCTGCCGGGACGAGGTAATAAAACGCGGGGAAAAAAAAAACAAAAAAATAAATAAAAAATGTTATCACAAATATAAAAAAAAGAAATCATAAGGAGAGTGTGGAGGGGGGAGGGAAGAAGGGAAGAAGAAGAAGAAGAAAAAAAAAAAAAAAACAACTTTGCTGGACAGGACAAAAAAAAAACAAAAAAATTTTTTTTCTCGAGAAGGTGTGAAAAAAAACTTTTTCTTTTGCAGACAAGTATTTAAAAGGGAGGGGTGTTCTTTTACCCCTTCAGGACACATAGGATGGAGCGTTTGGCACAGTGGCAAAAGCAGAAACATGGCCATCAACAAAAGAATAAGTAACTTTGAACAAAAAGAAGAAAGGAAACAGCACCCGTAGACTTACCTCTGTCCCACTCTTATCTTAGTTGCTTATCTATAGAAAGAACTCAGAGACAGAAGAGAAAAAAAAACGCTGAAACTTAAATTAAAGGGCAGAAGAACAGGAAAAAAAGAAGAAAAAAATTATTGCGTGATTCAATTTAAGAGAAGAAAAGGGAAAAAACCCCGAACAAAAAAAGGAATAATTTCTTCCCCTCTCGCGCTTCCCTTTTACAAGGTTTTTTTTTTTCCTTAATGGGAATAAGTGCTAGCAACAAACCCATCAATGAAGAAAAAAAAAAAAAAAAAAAAAAAAAAAAAAAAAAACCCTGTATTTTTTTTTTGGTTTTTTTCTTTTTAATACAACTACGTGGTTTTTTTTTTTGTTTTTGTTTTGTTATTATTAGTGTTCGCTTTTTTTTTTTTTTTTTTTTTCCCCGGTTGATTCTCCTCTTTGTATCTCCGCCCCCCCACAAAAAAAAACACCTGCTGTGGGGGGTGTACTAAACTAAACACCTTCGCGACAAACATTTAAGACAGAAAAAAAAAATAACCTACACCCATGGTTCCTCCCCCCTACCTAGAAAGGCCTCCTTGCCCGCATATCCGGCGGTGTGGTCAGACCGTAGCCAGTAGGGGCGACGGCGGATCGGTGGGGTTGCTGTGCAGCACCGCTGCGAGATTGCTGCGCACCACCATAATGCGCTGGGCGTTGGTAAGCGTGGGCAGTAGTGTAAGGCGCGGCTCCTTTAAGGGAACCTTGCAGAGGTGCCTGAGGGTGCCCCACAGAGTTTCTTTTTTGCGGACTTGCCCCACCCGCACCCGTCCCACCCATCATATTAAACACCAGCACCATAGCAGTTACGTTGTCCATGGAACCTGCCTGTAGAGCAGCGGCCGTCAGTGCTGCAGCCATAGCAGAGGGACCTCTCGCTGCGCTAGCAGCGCAGGTGTTGACAGCCTCCTGATTGGATAACACATCCCACACACCATCGCATGCAAGGATCATGAACTCGGAGTCTGTTGTGATGGCGATCTGCGTCACTTCTGGGACGTTGCCAACAGGCAGCGGCAGGCCTTCCATGAGAACACGTTCCCCGCCCTTCAGGCTGTAGTCGCCAAATGCTCTTGAAACCGCCAGGCATCCACCTACTCGGCCGAAGGCAATGAACCCGCCAGCTGCTTCCACACGTGCTGCCTCGCTTGGGTCTAATGGTTTGTGGTCTCTGCTCAGTGCTACTGCCTGTCCCCGTTCGCTCATGACACCCCTGCAGTCCCCTAGGTTCACGATGTACGCGGTGTTGTTGAGGATGACGGCGGAGATGACGGCAGCCCCCCCATCACGGCCCCTTATGGTCCTGTAGATGGACCTGTCCACTGCTGTGTACCACTCCGACAGCACGTCGCCTGGTGCTGCTGCAAGGCGTTTCCTGTCAATTTCTTTCAGCGTGTTTGGTAGTGCGTTTTGAAGCAAGTCGGCAACATGCCGACCTGAGTGGCCGTCGCACACGGAGTAGAGCCCCAGGGCATCCTGCGCCACGTGGGTGTCCTCCATGTTGGGACGTCGGCCTTGTTCAGCATGTACACCACACGCAATGAAAGCCTGCCGTGTGAGGGGTGATCCTTTGGAGGTTATTACCTTCACAGGATTCCCCTTATGCACGGGGACAGGGACACCGGGGGAGATTTTTTGTGGGCCCTGTGGGCTTCCCTTCGTTGTCGGTGATGGGGATGTGTAGCTGAATATAGGATGGTGCTGGTTGTGGTGCCGTGCCCCTGATGGCGCTCCTGCGGCCGTCATGCTTTGTTGCCACCCGTGCCTTCCTCTCACGGGGTCCATCACAGTATTGGGCCCCTCCCTCCTTTGTGTGATGTGGCTGGGAAAACCATGAAACGAAATAGAAGTATGAGAATAAAGTAAAATGAGATAGAAGAAACACATGGAACAGCGCGAAAATATCATCAAACAAAAAACAATTGCATTGCCACACTCGACATTTTTTTTTTCCTTCTTTTTTTTTTCCCCCTTCTTTTTTTTCTCGTTGGGGGAAGGGGGGAAAAAAAAGAAAAACAAAAAAAAAAAACGATTGACCACAATAGACAAGGTAATGGACACCCTCTTATTTCGCTTTTTCCTTCATGGTTTCTTCTACTCTGTATTTTTTTTATCTTCCTTTTTTTCTCTTGAAATAATTTAAAAAAAAAACAAAAACAAAAAAAACAGACATTGTGTCTGAACGTGCTCGGTGTAAGGAAAAAAAAAAAAGAAAAACAAAAAAAAATCCTCACCCTTTTTTTTTTATTATTATTTTTTATTTCTTGCTCTCCTCAGCTTCTGTGTTGTAAGTGAGGACCTCTTGCAAACGTGTGAAATCGGCGTTTCCAAGCGCTCCATTCTCAGAAGCTTTTGAAAGGATCTCGAGCGTGGCGTCGGGGAGGGTGGTGGGCAAATTATGCGCTTTCATATAAGGCAAACGGGAACCTACAAAGTTCGACCATGTGTCAAGGGTTGCAATGGGGCTGGCGGTGTACGCCTCAAGAGCACGATCCGACATACGACCGTGGCACAAGCGCAACATTCCTTCCACGCCTCCCAGACGCTTTCCAGCACATGCAAAAAACTGCTCTGGATCAACACCTTCAGCCTCCATCATAGACTTGGTGGCAGCATACGCCATAAAGTTCATCAGAGCCAAATCAACCACAGCATAGTCTAGGGCTCGCGACGCCCCCACTCGACCTGACCAAATGTTCTCACCAAGATGGGAAAGGATGTCTTCGTGAGATTTCTTTGTTTCATCATTGTCACATGACAGGAACAAGGTACCCAATCCTGCCCTCGCCTTCGCAGGTGGTCCGCTGTACGCCCCATCTATGTAGCCGCCTGCGTTGAACTGCTCGGTTATCTTTTGTACTTCCCTGCCTTCGTCTGGGTTGCCGCTGCATAGGTTGACCACTGTCTTCCCTTTCATTTCGGTGCCGATTTTGTGCAGTAGGTCCTTTGTGTCTTTCATGGTCCCCAAGACCATTACAATGGTGTCAGTGGCACGCACGGCCTCCATGACGTCTTGCATGCCTTCTGCCTTGCCGGGCATTTCTTTGCTTTGCTTCAGGAAGTCCTCGACCTTACCGTAGCTTCTGTTCCACCCGACCACGTCTTGAGCAGATTCCACCAGTCTCAGGGCCATGGAACCTCCCATTTTCCCCAAACCCAAGACAGAAACGCGGGGCGTCATTTTTTTTTTTTTTTTTTTTTTTTTTTTTTTTTTTTTTTGCTGTTTTTTTTTGTTTTTTTGTTTCCCCCAGTTTTGTTGCACTTACAAAAAAAAAAGAAAAAGAAAAAGGAAAGCAGGAATAAAAAAAAAAAGAAGAAAGAACATATTTTTTTTTCTTAAAACACGTAATAGCCTCAGTAATGAAAGACAGGATTGGGGGGGTGGGGAGGGGAGGTGGGTGGGAAAAGAGAGGAAATGAAGAAATAAAAGGGGGAGGGGGTATTTTTAAAAGAAGAAAAAAAGAAAAAAAAAGAGACATTTAAGGGTACCTGCGGTATGTGACAGGACGCCTGAAAAAAAAGGAGAAAAATAAAAATAAAGAGTGATAGTGGTAAAAAAAAAAAAAAAAAAAAAAAAAAAGAGAAAAAAAAGCTGTGGACCTAGGGGCATTGATGCTCCCCTAAGCAAAAAAGGATAAAAAAAAACAAAAATGAATTCTTTAATTTTTTTTAATGGAAGAACAGCGTGTATGGTTGAAAAGGGAAAGAAAAGAAAAGGAGGATGGGGATGAGAAGGGAGGGGATGAGAAGGGGGGGGGAAGTATGTTTTTTTTTTTTTTTTTTTTTTTTTTTTTTTTTTTTTTTTTTCATTTTTTTTTAGAACTTTTTTTTTTCCTTTTTTTTGATAATTTTTATACTTGTGTGTTTTTTTCTTTTTTTTTTTCTTTTTTGTTTGTTTTTTTTTAATGACCGGTAAAAAGAAAGGTGTGGAATCTGAGAAAAAAAAATCGGGAAGGGGAAGAAAACCCTATATGATGAGGGGAAACTATAAGCAACGATCACCGCAAGGAAAAAAGAAGAGGGGAAGAAAAAAAAAAAGAAACACTAATTTCTTTTGAAAACCACGTATCTGAGTTGTCATCCCTCCTTCTGTTTTTTTTTCTTTTTTTTTCCCTCGTAAGGTGACGATGTTTAAGGTTGGGAGAAGCTTTTTACGAGCAAAAAAAAAAAAAAAAAAAAAGACTTTTTTGCCGAAGATTTCTTCTTTTTTTTTCTGCCCCCCCGCCAGTTTCAAGAAACTAATTTAAGAAACTAAAAATAAAGGTATAGATTTTTTTTTTTTTTTTTTTTTTTTTATGCTGCCTTGATCAGCCTATGAAAGATAAAATTATTTAAAGAAAACCCCACACTCCGAAACCGATCAATCACACAGTCCACAGGTATCTCTTTGTCCAGTTCATTAGGAAAAAGAGGAGTAGGTCCTCCCCCATCCTTCCCTGGAGAAAGCAAGAAAAATGTGTAAACCACTGACACCGACCGGGAGCGGGGGGGGGAACCCTCAAAAAAATGTGTGTGTGTTTTTTTTTTTTTTTTTTTTTTTCCCAAACCAGTATTTATTCAAAAAAAAAAGCTAAATAAAAAAATTTTAAAAATAATAATAACACAAAAAAAAAAAGAAAAAATATAACACGTCGTGCTAATCAGCTAATAAGATACCCCCTTTTTTTTTCTTTTTTCTCTCCCACATTTTCATCCCCAGGGTAACTATCTGAACAAAGGCTATGTACACAATAGAAAGTGGGAGGGGGTGGATGAAGGAGAGAAACAGAAAAAACCCAGCTCTTTCTTGGACGCCGGCTAGGCTTTCAGAAGGGTGGTACAGAAAATAAATGGGAATAAAGGTCTTCTGCCAAAAACTTGCAAAGAGACAGGGGGTGGGGTAGGGGGGTGGAGAAGGGAAGGGGAAACTTTGATGAGAAAAAAAAAAAAAAAAAAACCTTTCTTCCTTTTTTTATTTTTATTTTTATTTTATTTTATTTTTTTTTCCATCCTTCTTTTTTTTTTGATGGTACATAAATAAATACCTCGCTCCATAAGTAAGGTCAATTACACAGTAATCCTGTCGGGGAAAAAAAAAAAGAAAAAGAAAAAGAAAAGCAAGGCGTTGAGAACTGGCAGCCTAGAGCAAACTAGATTTAATCCTTCCGGGCAGATCCCCCAAAAAACTTAAAAAAGATTACCGTATAATTGACCATAAATGGGAAACAAAGAAAATAAAAGAGACTAAGGGAGGGGGATGTGTGAATCTCAGTAAGGCACACAAACTAGGTGTAACAGATACACTCAGACAGGGTAAAAAAAAGGGGAATAAAACAGGGCGGGGGGGGGGAATAGAAAAAATGATTGATCTGATAGTTATTAGTTAAGACACAGTCACGAGGAGAGGGGAGAAAAAAAGAAGAGAAGGGACCCCCCCCCCCCCCTTTCCCCCCGAAGTCCGCATTGAGAATGGGAAGTATTTTCTTTTTTTGTAATCCCCCCCTCTTTACACTGCACCATATACATCCCAATGAACCTTTTTTTCGGGTTCCTTTTTCGTAGTTTTTATAGCGAACACTGCTATCTATTTATTATCGCCCCCCCCCCCAAAAAAAAAGAAGATGAAATACCCTTCTCTCCTCCCAGTTTTGCATTTTTTATAAAGAAATTTTAAGTGACCACTTTTTACTTTCACACTCTTTGTCGTTGTTTTTTTTTTTTTTTTTTTTTCTCTATTTGCTTTTTTTTTTTTTTTTCTTTTTTTTTTCCCCTGAAAATCCCCCATTCAGCTCAAGAAATAATTACGGTTAAATTTTTTTTTATGTAACAGGGAAAAAAAAGAGAAGATGGGTAGGGGTGGGGCAAGGGCGGGAGGAGGGGGGGGTGAGGACACCGCCTAAGTAAACAGCCGAGCCAGAAGGCCCCCACAAGGTTTTTTTTTTCCTGCTTCCACACGAAGGAAACAATTGGTACTCCCCCCCCCCCCTTTTTTTCCTTAATTCCCTTTAAACAGGTGAGGTAGGGACTTAGAGAGGACGCACGTTGGTACTTACAGAAGAAAAAGTAGAATAAAGTCCCCCCCTCCCCATCCATCCTTTAATTTTTTTTAAAAGAAAAGAGGGAAATGCGATACCAAACCTAACGACCTTACAGGGGGAAAAGGGGAGGAGGGGAGAGGGAAGGAGTACGATGGGGAGGGTAGAGGGAAGAGAGATAAAAAAGCTGATGGAAAAAAAAAAAGAGAAACAAATTAAAAAGAAAGGTGATCTTGGTTAGGTACCCGACCTTTTTTCTTGTTTTCCCTTTTTTTTCTTCTTTATTCATATCTCGTCTCCCCACCACCCGTTTCTTTTTTTTTTTTTGTGTATTCTTTTTCTTTTTCTTTTTTCGTGCGTGTTACCTCATTCCTTTTTTTTTTAAAAGCTTTTTTTTCAAGAATTCTTTTTTTAAAATTTTTTTTCCACCCTCGAACGAAGGGGGGGATAAAAAAAAAAGAAAAGAAAGTGTACCTTTAGTTTTTTTTTTTTTTTTTTTTTTTTTTTTTTCCCTTCTTTCCCGATTAGTGTCGTTTTTTTTTTTTTTTTTTTTTTTTTTCGTGTCAAAAAATTATCTAACAGGATTGTTTTTCATCTGAAGATGACGCAGCATCAGGGCTTGAGCGTGTGAGCCCTTCAGAGGAAGAGGTGCTATTCGACGATTTATGCTGCACATGCCTGAAAGGGGGTTGGTAAGGGTTCGCTGTTTGGTGCATAGCAGTAGCCGGAGGCATGGAGAGCTCCTTAAGGGGCTGGGGCTGGGGGGGTACTGGCACTGTAGCAGAAGGAGGCGGAGTATCCACCTTCATTCGCCCGAACAAGCTGTTACCACTGTTCACTGCCGCCAAAGGTGACTCAGGTGAAACAAGAGGAGCAGGAGACACCTGCTGCACCATCGCCTGCGGCGGCCCTGCAGTAGGAACACCTTGTGAGCCCCATGGAACTACCATGTTATGCCTCCAGCTCAAAGGGTGAGGCTGCCCCCACATGGGGTTCCACTCTCTCGGGTCACATCCGAATACGGCCATTAACTTTTTTTTTTTTTTTTTTTTTTCTTTCTTTTTTTTTCTTCCTTCAAAAACCGCATACCGGAGTTGGAGGAGGTGGTGCGTACTGATAGTTGCGCATGTTCTTCTTCTCCTCCCATGTCCTTGTGAAGTGCTCGTAGCACTTCAACATTCGCAGGGTGGCGGAGAACAGCATCCTGACGTCGACAAACCTGAAGGTCCCCCTAGCCACGTCGTTATCCACGCTAAGAGGGTCCTCAAGAGAGAGTTGCGACCCTACCATGCTGTTGCATTCTGCCTCGCTCCTCGGCTTGTACCTTGCCTCTGCCACTGATATGGTGATGTCCTCCAGGTTCAGTGCCCCGGGTTCCATCCCGAAGGTCTCGAGGAACCCCACGAAGGCAGCCCCCAGTCCCTTGTACGCCGCATCGCTTCTCTCTGCGCTGCTGCTCCCGCTGTTGGTGCTCATCTCTGCACTCGAGGCCTCGCTGTCCCCGCTGCTGTCGCACTCGTTCTCATCCTCCTCTTCTTCTATGTCCGCGTCGTGCACGTGCTGCAGGTACGACACCACCATCAAGCACAGGGAGTAGCTGCTCAGCCCCCCCTGTGGGTTTTTTTTTTTGATTTGCTGCTTCCCCCTGCATACCGTGTACAGCTCATTCACGTTGCCAAGCTTCAGGATGTTCTTCAGCGTTATTATCATAGGCCGCGCGAGTCTGTACTTCCTGAGGAGACGCTTCATGTTCGCTGCACTGGCAGCCGCTCTCTTCATGTTGAAGGAGATGTCAGCATGTACTCCACTGACGACGTCGGTCAGCCGTATGAGGGGAACCTTGGTGTTGGTGATCAGGTGGGTGGTGAAGCCGTTCTGCTGCAGCGTGCTGCTAAGGGCATAGGCTTGTGACGCCTCTACACCACAGAGGGTGAAGTCGATGTCGGAGGAGGGGATGCATAGGTCGGTGGACCAGCTGCCGAAGACCTCGAGCGTGCTGTCAGGGAAGACTTCTGCGGTGCATGATTTCACACGGTTGGCAATGTCCTGCCTCGTCTTCTTCTCATCAGAAGTGAGTTCCATGTAGCACATGAAGTCTCGCAGCTCCTCGTCAAGGATTCGTGACAGAGCTGACGTGGTGTTTAACCGTATCTTGCAGTTGTCAGTGAGGAGTTCCCCTGCGCTCGCTACAGCCACATCATCGTCTTCATTCCTCGAAGTTGTGGGCGCTTGCTCCATGGGAGCGGGGGTGGAGGTGCCTGAGCTGGGAGACGCTTTGTTATTGCTGTTCTTGCCGTTCAAAAACTTCTCGTATCTTTTGCTCGCCCACCTCGGCAACGGCTGCGCTGCAACCTGCGGGGGCGGCGCCCATGGTGTGCTACCTCTTAAATTAAACTTACTATGCCGGCCATGCTTCTTCGCACTGCCTTCCTTCGTAGCTGTTTCAGTCATCGTGTGGAGGTGGTATCTTCTTTAACCTTAAACGGAAAACCAAATACAAAACTGGCTTTGCGCACAGGCACCCTATGGTCTTATCCCCAGACCTCTCCTGTGATGGATTGAAGATAATGAAGAATAACTTTAAAAGGCAAGTTTTTTTTTTGATTTTTTTTTTTTTTTTCCGATGATCCCTAAGAGAAAAAGTAAAAAGCAACTCGTCTCCCACTAATGGTCAACTTCTATGACTAGCACTTTCATCACTAACGTAACTTGCTTTTGCACTTAAGCGTGAACCCCCCACACACGGATGGTGTTGTCAGTGTACCCAGAGTACAAGGTGGAGCCGTCGGCGGACCAGGCGAGGGAGATGCACTCGGGCTTCATGGCCCTCTTGCCCATCTCAGGAAGCTCAGGCACAAGCTCAGCAACGGTCTGCTTGCTCTCGAGGTCCCAGATCTTGATGGCGGAGCCGGTGGCGGCGCAGAGCCAGTACCTGAAGGGTTGGTTGATTATATATTAATGAGGTCAGCACACCTGTTGGGGGAGAAGCACAGCTCGTGGATGACGTCAGAGCCGTCGTCAAGGGAGTACAGGTGGTCACCCTGTTGTGTTGAATGGATTGTTAAAACAGCAGCATACCCTGTTAAGGTCCCAAAGCATGGCGGCACCATCCTTACCACCCGAGGCGCACAGGGAGCCATCAGGGGACATGGTCACGGTGTTGACGTACCTGTGTGGTGGTGATATATTGCAACATTTGCATACCCGGTGTGGCCAGCAAGGTTGGACTGGAGGCCGAGGTTGTTCAAGGACCACACCTTGACCATCTTGTCCCAACCGCACGACACGATGAGGGGGGTCTGGGGGTTGGGCGAGAAACGGGTGCACGAAACCCAGTCCTTGTGGCCCTCGCTGTCGATGGTGAACTTGTTCTCACCGAGGGTGTTCCACATCTTCATGGTGTTGTCCCTGGACCCAGAGATGATCTGACGGTTGTCAGGGCTGAAAGCAACCGACATGACGTCCTTGGAGTGGCCCATGAACCTGCAGGTGCTGGCGCCGTTGGAGAGGTCCCACAACCTCAGGGAGTTGTCCCAGGCACCGGACAGACCGAACTGGCCGTCCGAGGAGATCTGAACATCCTGGACAAAGTTGGAGTGGCCATCCATCCTCCTCTTGGCGTACCCGTACACGCCAGTGCTGGAGTCGGGGGCGATCTCCCACTGGATGACAGAGCAATCTGTGTTGGAAAAAGTTATTTTTTTTATTCAGATCACACATACCCCTGGACCCGGAGATCAGCGACCCGGTGGTGTCAATGGGGGCAGCGATGGAGGTGACCCAGCCTCCGTGACCCTTGAGCTGCCCGTTGTAGCGGAAGTGACCTTGATTCTCCATTTTGTAATGTGCAAAAAAAAGCTGTTGTGCATTAAGATGGAAGTATGTCAGCAACATAAATTTTAATTTGAATAAAAGCCAATGATTAGGTGTTCGTCTAAGCGTGAACCCCCCACACACGGATGGTGTTGTCAGTGTACCCAGAGTACAAGGTGGAGCCGTCGGCGGACCAGGCGAGGGAGATGCACTCGGGCTTCATGGCCCTCTTGCCCATCTCAGGAAGCTCAGGCACAAGCTCAGCAACAGTCTGCTTGCTCTCGAGGTCCCAGATCTTGATGGCGGAGCCGGTGGCGGCGCAGAGCCAGTACCTGAAGGGTTGGTTGATTATATATTAATGAGGTCAGCACACCTGTTGGGGGAGAAGCACAGCTCGTGGATGACGTCAGAGCCGTCGTCAAGGGAGTACAGGTGGTCACCCTGTTGTGTTGAATGGATTGCTAAAACAGCAGCATACCCTGTTAAGGTCCCAAAGCATGGCGGTACCGTCCTTACCACCCGAGGCGCACAGGGAGCCATCAGGGGACATGGTCACGGTGTTGACGTACCTGTGTGGTGGTGATATATTGCAACATTTGCATACCCGGTGTGGCCAGCAAGGTTGGACTGGAGGCCGAGGTTGTTCAAGGACCACACCTTGACCATCTTGTCCCAACCGCACGACACGATGAGGGGGGTCTGGGGGTTGGGCGAGAAACGGGTGCACGAAACCCAGTCCTTGTGGCCCTCGCTGTCGATGGTGAACTTGTTCTCACCGAGGGTGTTCCACATCTTCATGGTGTTGTCCCTGGACCCAGAGATGATCTGACGGTTGTCAGGGCTGAAAGCAACCGACATGACGTCCTTGGAGTGGCCCATGAACCTGCAGGTGCTGGCGCCGTTGGAGAGGTCCCACAACCTCAGGGAGTTGTCCCAGGCACCGGACAGACCGAACTGGCCGTCCGAGGAGATCTGAACATCCTGGACAAAGTTGGAGTGGCCATCCATCCTCCTCTTGGCGTACCCGTACACGCCAGTGCTGGAGTCGGGGGCGATCTCCCACTGGATGACAGAGCAATCTGTGTTGGAAAAAGTTATTTTTTTTATTCAGATCACACATACCCCTGGACCCGGAGATCAGCGACCCGGTGGTGTCAATGGGGGCAGCGATGGAGGTGACCCAGCCTCCGTGACCCTTGAGCTGCCCGTTGTAGCGGAAGTGACCTTGGTTCTCACCCATCTTGGCTAACTTAACGATAATACTGTGATGAGAGTTGTTGCATGGCTGCAAGGTTGTAGTATTGTAGATGAAAGAATAAAGGGAAAATAGGGAAAAAAAAGAAGGAAAGAAAGAGCAAGTTGTCACATGCGTGCACATTTCCTCTCTTCGCTTTCTTTACTTCTTCTTTCCCCTCCCCTTCCCTTCAGAAAAAAACGTTCTGCTATTCTTTTTTTTTTTTTTTTTTTTTTTTGAAACTACTATTTTGTCGATATTTTTTTTTCTTTCACTCGAACTATTTTTTTCCACGGAGAAGGGGGAGGGGGAACAAAAAAAGGGTAAATAAACATGAAAAAGGACGACGTGGGAGAAAAAAAATGGTACAAAAAAAAAAGAGACATTTTAAGGGTACCTGCGGTATGTGGCAGGACGCCTGACAAAAAAAAAAGAGCAACAACCTTCTTAATGTGCTCAAATATGTGTGCTTCTAGAAAACTTAATGCCATTGAAAACGGTTGTGCTCCTCGAACGCCTCTGGTGCAGCGGTGCAGGGACAGTGTCCACAATGTTCTCGTGCATCGACGCAGTACGGATACCGGAACGCGAAGGCCTGACCGACGCAACTCCCTGCACAGGGGACTGCACAGGGGACTCCATTTCCATTGCTTGCTGGTGGTGGTGCAGTTGCTGTGATACGAATGTGAATATTATTATTATTTTTTTCTTTTGTATACCAACTGCGAAGTAATCTGCCTGAGCGCCTGCATCTCGTTTTGCATCACCATGCCCAGTTCCCTAATCCTTCTCTCGACCATTTCTATCTTCTTGCTTTGTGTCTTTGCCTCTGTCCTGGCATCGACTACCTTCTCAACAATAATGTCAAGCTGCCTCTGCCCCATCTTCGTCCCGATAGAGTTCGTTGGCATTCTGCTTTCAATATCGTTGTTGGAAACCTTATTAGATAGGCAGATAGCTCTGTTCGTGGGGAAGAACGACAGGTCATGTACTTTCATTTTGTCGTAAACATTGGACTCTTGACCAGTGAATTCGCTGGCTTCCTTTGTGCGCAGATGGTGGATGAAGTAGATGTACAGCCACATGTTATGATCACGTTTAATATGGTGCACAAATCCATTGGCCTGCAGGATTTTTTTTTTTTTTTTTTGAATCCATACGTGTCGTTCAAACTCTGAAGCTTCGATACCGCAGATGAAGCACTTTGTTTTGATGTCCTCATCGATCTTCTGCTTCTCCGAACGCAGCTCTGCAAAGGTGTCGATGATGATACCGAAGATGATGTTCAGCAAGATGACGATCACGATCACGAAGAAACAGAAGTCGAAGCTGGCACGGAACACATAGAAGAGGTCCATCCCACGGCCGTCGGAAGTGGGTGCTTGCATGAGATCTCCGATACCACCGCCTTCGCGAATGCCGTTGAACAAGATGTGCACGAAACACTGCAGCATGCTCGTGCAGTTTTCTCCGTACTGCTCGAAATCCGTTTGAAAAAACAAAAACCCGATTACGGAAAACACGTAAATCACGATGACCGCCAGCAGCCCTGTCAGCAACAACGACCTCCCGTTCTTTGTAACAGACCTGTGTTAAAGTGTGCTATGTAACGTGTGGCATACCTGATTACCGACTGGAGCACCGTGCTGTTTGAAACAATGGAGAACAAGTGGAACGTCAGGAAGAATGGTGACGAGAGGCCCAACAACCCCGAGATGACCATGAGCAGCAGCATGATGAAGGCGGGCTCGTTCATGAGGCACTTTACGCTGAATAACAACATGACGCTGTCGTCTTGGTCGCCTTCTGTCTCCTCGATGTACTTGCTCGCCTGTGGCTTCTCCCATGGCTTTACGGATGCTCTTCTCTGTAGTGGCATCACCGACCCGCTCCTTGATGGTGGTGGTGTGTGCCCCAACCCCCCAGGACTCGTGGATGTCTTTATCATCTTATTATGTCGCAGCGTCCCGTCTTCGGGTGACAGCGTGTTGTGGCTGCGGGTCTGGTCCGACCACGGTGATAGGGGCTTGATCTCCTTCCTCTTCGTCTTCCCGGGTGACTTCACGGTGCTGTGTGGGGATGGTAGCCCGGAGGGTGTCGACGATTTCTTCGTGTTGCTCCAATTCGACTCTTGTTCGTCACTGTCGCTTACATTGATCGGTGCCTGCACCATGGACTTCCGCCTCCGCCGTTTGGGGACGACCTGTCTCTTCGCTTTCGTAGGTAGCGACCTCCTCTTTAGTTTCCTCTCGTCTTCCTCCTCCTCTGCTTCATCGAACCACCCGCTGTCATGGTCGGTGTTCGCCGACATGATCTCCTGCGAGTTGTTCACTGAGTCGTGCCGTTCGTACACATGGCGCACCTCGTTCCTGATGCGTTGCCACCTCTTCGAAGGTGACCCAACAGGTGCTTCGTCGTCGGTAACCTCCAACCACTTGGTGCCTGCCCTCTTTGCAGTTTTGTCGTCTTTCCCAGTCTCCAAAGGTGCCGGGCTGAGGTATTGGCTACCGTGTTGTGTCGTCAGCAGGATTGGCAGGTCGAGCATCGGGTCCGTCTCATACTCCCTGCTGACGGTAGTGTCCGCGTAGACGGAGTCTGTGTCTTTCCGCAAAGGGCTTGACACCAACGTAGGGGACTGGCGCAGCCGGGCTTCCCATTCTGTGGCAGTGGTCTTCACAGCTCTAAAGGCTTTTACTTTGTTCTCGTTGGGTTTTGGGTCTCGCAGTTGGAGAAGCTCTTGAGGGCCCAGCTGCCTGTGAAGGCGCGAGCGGCGTTCGTTCTCTGCTTCATTCCGCGCCTAGTTGCAATCACAGGAATAACGGAACATACCTTGTGTGCGAGGATGGGGCCATGCGCCACTGCGTGGTGGCACACCATAGCAAGGGACAACACGAACTGTGGTGGCGTGAAGGTGGTGAGGTGGGTATACCTGGAAGAAAGCAAGAATGACAAGTATGGAGGACATGAAGATGCCGTACGGGTGGCACAGCAGCAGCAGGGCATTGGAAAGCAGGGCAATGTAAATCAAAGCCTTCTCGAGCTTCTGTATTTTCCTGTTGGTGAGCACTTTAGCTATCGTCAGAAGGCCGGAGATGCTCCACTTGCGGGACCACTGCTCGCGAGCCTCTCTCAGAACTCGCTCCGAGAAGTGGAGGTCGCTGTACTTCATCTCGAAAAGCACGTCGTCTGCCATGCTGAAGAAAGATGAGATCCTTGCGGCGGGTGTGTCTCTGTCCACAGACCACAACACCTGCTGCCTAGTGGAGGTCGAGAGGTTTAAGCAGATCTCAGGGATCCTGAAGTACACCCTCTCGAGGTTTGCATCTCTTGAGATCTCGATCCTTCCCGTCATAGCACGGAAGTAGGCAAAGCCTGCCTCGTTGTTCATGAAGAACTTGTTGGACTCCAGATACCCGACATCGTCGAAGGCGGACATAGTCTCCATGAAGATAAACAGATTGAAACCCAGCTCCAAAGCGCTGTCCTTTCCATCCCACTGTGACGGCTTCCTGTTGGCCCAGCACTGATCGAGCGTCATCCCGATGAGGCCTAGATCCAGTGTCTTCAGGAGCGTCTTAGGGGGGTCCCTGTCTTGACAGCCCTCGAGCAGTGCCAACAACGTGATGGTCGCGGCGTTCCTCACAAGATCCGTCTCCTCCTGTGAGATCCTGTTGTCAGTAAGCTCTGCGTACTCTGTCGATAGCACCGTCGTCACCTCGTTGGCGACATGAGAATGAACGATGGCGTTCTGGTTTTCTTTACAAGGACCTTGGCAGTACTCAGTAAGAGAGTTGAACCCTTGCAGCACGATCTCCATCAGATAAGAGTCCATTTGTGCCACGCGCAACACAAGTAGTGCCTTCAGCAAGAGGATAGACTCCTTCACCAAATCCATTGAGTGCAAGTTGTCAGGTTGAGAGTGTATGTAGTTCTGCAGCGGTAGGTTGTGCCCTTCGCAGAACAGTTGAAGCAACCTGAGGGTATCCTTCACGTGCCACAGGTTTGTTTCCAGGTAGAAAGGCTTGTTCTCTTTCTCGTTGTCAGTTGTCTGCAGCAGCCTTGGTGTGGGTGGTTGGGCAGTGTTCTCCATGATCCTGCGCTTTTCTCTCATTTGAGCTTCTTTTGTCTGTGCTACAGCTCTCTGCATTCTAGTTCTCAGCGATGCAAAAAAATTCTCGTCATGAAGAGTGTCGAAGTACTCCATGAGCCTGCCTTGGACCTGCACGTTGCCGTCCTCCAGTAAGGCAATCCCGAAAAGCAGCGCTTGGTGTGCAATTTCCTCGTTGACGGGAGCTTCGATGAGGGTAGTGACAAGCTCTGTGCCGCCTATCTCGTCAAGAAGGTTCTGCATGGCAACCATACCCTTCTCGTTCTTCGACTCCTTCGCGTGGAAGATCATCCTGCGCAGTACCCTCAGCAGTAGTGTGATGCTCGATGCATCATCGTACGGGTTGTCCTTGAAGTGGTGGATGAGGTGTCGTGTGAAGCTCAATGCCATGAGTCCATTGATGTTGTTGCTAGATGAGGGCATCACCTGCTCCTTGTGCTGCGAGACGTCTTGCGTGAGAAGCTCTGCGAACTTGATGACCGCCTGGTGCTCAGACTGCCCGCTCGACGGTACTGAAAACTTGTCGTCAAGCTCCTGTTCCTCGCCGTCGTCCTCGGCCAGGCATCTACACAGGATCTTGAAGGCAATATGAAACAGTGCCGTGTGGCGTTTGTATATTGTGCAGCAGATTAGGATTTTCACAAGAGCCCTGCGCCCTACAATGTCTCCATCAGGGCTGGCCACGACAAGGGAATCCTCCACCCACGCTCCTACAGGTCTGCCCATCTTGTAGATGGCGTCTAGTATCTTGCACCCGACAAGCTTGCACTCCATGATAACGTTGTTTTCTGCATTGGGCACGAACCTGTTGTCCGGCATGCGCACCTCGTACAGGCTGTCCTCGATGGCACGCACAATGTTCGACCACTCACTGGAGCTGCTCTGCAGACCTGTTTCCTTCTCCCGTTCGTCACGCGTCGAGGTCGACTCTAGAATATCATCTGTCGGATCGATCACCTTGCACACAACAGGCACAAGCGACTCCAGCTCGTGCGGCTTGAAGAACATTCTCTCGATCAAGAACATGCAGCACCTCAGCGTCTCGCACAACAACCTGTTCTTTTGGATATGTGGCACCACCAACCGTGTGCTCGAAGCCAGGTCTCTACACAGCAACGATTTGATACTATCGATAAATGCGGCTTGGTTCTCTGGGACGTCTGCTGTCTCCGGCCCACTCGAAGGGTGGAAGTACAGCACTCTAGCTAGTTCCAAGAAACCCGTCCTCACTGCATCCTCGGACCACTTCCCCCTGTCGAGGGCTGCTAGGATGTGGCTACGTGGCACTCTGTCGCTGATGATTCTAGCACACTCCTCGTTGTCGGTGGCAATGGCGGCATACAGATGGAGCTGTCTCTCGAAGTACTTGACAGTTGCTGCTGTCTCGCGTGTCACGAACTCGCTGAGGGACACCCATCTGCCGTCGTTGTCAGGTGCAGTTTCCAGGAACATCCCAGAGCCTGCTTGGTCCCACTCGGCACTCTCGGGGTCAGCACAAGGCGATAATGCCTCCCTGTTATGGGAGGGCAGCAGCTGTATCCACAACCCACCACCCTGCAATTGCGTTCTGAACAAGATGGGGAACAATGTAGGCGTTTTTGTTTCCATCAAAAGCTTGCTTATCAGACTCTGTGGCCTGAACTGTCCATGACCATTGCACACACAGCAAGCTGCAAGAAGGTTCAAGTAGCTGGGACTCCGTCCGAACCTCGGAACTAATTTTACAAATTTCTCAATGAGTTCATCCGAGAGCTCCCTGAGCACAGGTTCGTTATCGTGCAGGATGGCGTGCAGGGTGTCTGTGGTGTTTAGGCGGTACCCCGACTGCCCCCAGAAAAAGTTGGAGAAGTATGTTAGGCGGACCGCCATGTCGGGCGACCCCAACACCATCTGCCTGATTAGCTTGTATCCAAGCCGCATGATGAGATGCAGCACACGGTACTTCTCCTCTTGAATGTCGGCGATGCTAAGCCCACCATGTTCGACACTGCGTGACTTGTCGAAGTCGTCGCTGTCGGAGTCCTGCAAAGGGGTGAAGGGGACCTTTAAGAGACGGATGATGTGGTAGTGGATGTCCTGTTCGAACAGCATCCTCTGATAAGAGGACACAGGTCGTGATGCAATCCTGCAGGCTGCTGCGGCAGCAACACGTGCGTCTCTGTGCTTTGTAGGGAGGTACAGACACTTTGGGTGCGCCCACTCGCTGTCCTCTACGCCGGACACGAACGAGATCAGTGACGACAATGCCATGGTCGTGTCAATGAGCATCTGACGCACGGACGATCGCCACGATGAGGCCAGCAAGTGCTTCACCATCTTCTTGATGAGTTTGCTTGAGCTTTGCGACGTCCTGCACGGTGGCAGCCGCATGGTTCTCAGATGCTCTCGCGACACGTACTGTGGATCTTCGCCCGATGCAGCGATGTTCCATTTAACTTTCGGAGTATTCTTCTTGAGGCTCGTCCTGCTACTTGTCTGTGCGGCAGCGAACGATGAGAAGGACACATTCATCTGAGCGCTGCGCCTCCTTCCAGGACTCCCCGAGCCCGTTGGTTGGAAACCAAGAGGTGTCAAGAAAGGTGTCTTTTGGGGAATAGGGATAGGAATAGGAATGACGTGTGAAGGTGTCCTGGCCTGCATGAACTCAGCGCTGTCATCCGTGTCTGAGTCATCTGCGATCTGGACGTCGAATGCCTTGGGGGCTGCTTCGAAGGCGGCAACAACATCGTCGCTGTCATCCTTCACCTCCACACCGTTGATGAACAGGATACGCATACCAGTACGCATGCCTGCCTTTTCCGCTTCACCACCAGCAGTCACTTGCGATATCAAGTTCCCTGTGCACACAATACCCAGTTTGTGGCCTGTTTTCTTTAGCCAGAAGAGGCTTCGCGACGTCCTCCTTGCAGTATGCGTGCTGGAGACACGTGTAATGGGGACGGACCCACAGGGGCTGCAGGTCTCAGGGGTTTTCGACCCTCCGAAAGAGATAGGCTTGGAGTTCACCCTCACAGGTGAACACGGAGCCGACGGGGAGGTGGATGTGGAGGCAGAGGAGGTGTTATCCCCGTCGCTGATGTCTTCAGACTTGCAGAACGTGAACTGTTCGATCGATTCTTTGGTTCGGGGCGAGTGCTGCGGACGCTCCGCCTGCGTCTGCTCTGTCAACACTGAGTTAACAGCATTGAGCAGTCTCGCAGTGTCCTCCCTGCAAACACGAGGAGATGAGGACCTTGTGCTGCTATTTCCTTGCACCTTGTCCCCAGGAGTCAACGACCCTTTGGACCTGTCTCTCGCTTGCAACGGCCTGGGCGAGTTCGTCCGAGACCTGTCACCCGTGAGCTGCAGCACCTCGTCCCAGAACTCAAAGGTTTGCTTCGTCGCCAGCCTGTCGGCCGCCTCTCTCAGCAGAGGCACAATGCTCACCACCCTCCGCACAGAGCACACAGTGGACCAGTCAACTTGCTGGATGCAAAACAAGTCTTCGTAAATAACTTTTGTGACCAAACCAGCGCGTAGCCGCTGCTCGTCGGCCTTCATGCTCCTCCTGTTAGTGTCGGGGATGTCGTCGAAGCAGGAGGGCATCAATTTCGAGAAATGATCAGAGCCGCTGCAGTGCAGCCACGTACCGCTGATAGTAAGCTCCACCCTGGCGTAGGTTGTCTCCCCAATGACCTCCTCTGCGTCATCGAAAGGGTAGAAGGTGATGAGCGACCCGTCAGCTGACGACAGTTCTGTCTCCGTCTCAAGCTCCAGGAGTGACTCCGCTAGCTTTAGCTTCGGGGTGCCCCTTCGCAGGGTGTCTGCTCGTTTGTAAGCGCACAGGTACCTACCTGAGGCAAGATGCCGTAGACGGTAGTGGTAATCCCGTGCGTACCCACCTGCCAGCAACACCCCACCCCGTATGATCTCGTGGGACTCGACGATCCATATCGCGTTGCTGGTGAATGAAGGGTCGCGGCCTGTCTGCCCTGCACGGGGCTTGCACTTGTTGAAGTACACCTCATCTGTGTCCTCGTCAGCGGCGAGGAGTGGGAGGCCTTCAAGGTAGGCATCGGTTTCTTTGTGAAGCAGTGTGATGGCGCTGCCTGCAGTAAGGGGGGGTGCGGAGGGAGCGGAGCTGTTGAGGATGTAGGCGTCGATCTCACGCTGGGTGTCGAAGGTGTCGATGACCCACACGGCCTCGGGTCCCGACAGGGTGGGGACAAGTTCGAGGGCACGCTCGGGGCTCTTCTCGTTGATATGTCGGTGACCGAAGAAGGAGCAGCTGGGGTACCGGCCACCTACTGAAAGGAGGCACCCTGGGACTGCAACGCTTTCAAGCACTACTTGTTCGCCAGCTCTGACGGACTCGCCTTCCTCTCGTATTTTGCCACGGGGGAGGATCCGAAAGGTGTCTTCGAGAGTTTCCTTCCCTTCTCGGTGGACAGTGAGAGACACTGCGGGTTGGGCATAAAGATCGTCTTCATAGTCTTCTTCTTCTTCGTCCGAGAGCACGCCTGGAGGGGCAGTGCGTCCCCGGGCCTGCGCCTTGCTGCTGGACACAGACAACTGCTGCTGCGATGTGACGTTGACGAGTTTCACGCACCGCCCGTAGGTAATGGTGGACCCTTCATCATGGGGGGAGCTGTACTCATCCACATGGGACCGCTTGATCGCAAAGATGCACCGTTCAAAGGCAATGGGTGTTGGCTGATCTACCAGCCCCTGGGGATGGATCGTAACCACAGGAAAACACACCCCATTGGTGAAGCTCGCCCCTAAATGCCCTTCCGTGTGAACATTCTCGAAGCACAACCGGTCTCCGAACCGTAGCTCGGGGGCCCCACCCTGGAAGGCCATCTCCTGGATAAAAACATTCAGATTGAGTGATGGAGATGAAAGAAATAATACAGAAGATAAAAGTGAGGGTAGGAAGGGGGGGATGTTGGTTGTTTGTTTTTTTCTTCTTCTGAGACAACTCATCATGTATGTAAAGTACCAGAACTGAAAAAAAAAAGGGGGGAATTGGGTGTATTAGTGATAGGTAGGCTAAAAAAAGGGGGTGAACAACAAAGACATCAAGAAGAGCGGTGGCAAAACCCCGTACTAGAGGTCTACCCTTTGGCGGTGGGGGTTTTTTATCTTTTCGCTATTACCTCCCCTCTTTTTTTGTTTTTGTTTTCCTTTTTTTTTGGAGCCTCACCTTGCGAGGGTCTTGTAACAGAGATGAGGTGAAAGAGGCCAAAAAATGAGAGAGGAAAAAAAAAAAAGAACTGTTGATTTATGAAATAAACCTAACTTTTTTTGGTTAGTCCTGTGCGCCGGGTCTGCTTGCAGCTCAATGGCACAGCTTACTCAGCTATAAGCAGTCATAGTCTGGTCCCTATGCATTTTTTTTTTCTAACCAAAAAATATTGGATTCTCGGATGAGAAGAATAAACTATTCTGGAGACACTTTCCTTTCATTTTTTTCAGCCCCCCCCCTTTTTTTTTACTAAAAAGGGGGGGTGGTTTTTTTAAAATATAAAACCCTCCCGATGAATAGTATAGAAGGAAGAAAAAAAAAAAGGATGCTTTCGGTTGTCACGTTTCAAGTAAACGTTTTTTCTTTTTTTTTTCTTTTTCTTTTTTCCTGCCGCTCACCCCCATTTCCCCTCCTGTTCTAAGGGATTCCGAGGGCCTGGTGCATTGTACTCACGCGTCTGCTGCGCTGGGTGAAGTACTGGCTCTTCAGGCTTGGGGGGCCGCGCTTTAAAGGTTCATTCTCACTGGGTCTTAGGTGGTCCGTCAATCGGAGCCCACCTGAGTGTGTTTCGCCGGTAAGGAGAGAAAAAAAAATGAAGGGGTTAACCCTTAGACGCCCAGGGGGGGGGGGGTAATTGATTTTCGAAATTTTTCGATTTTGGGTCTTTGCTGGCATTGGGTCAAACATGCTTCAGTCTTGAGGTTATTTTTTTTGATTCGAGGTACGCATTTGAAAGATTTGAAAGATTTGCGTTCATTCCACTAAATATTTAGTGTTTTCGACCCATGGAGGTGCATCGACCGGATGCCATGAGTTCATTTGCTTTTCCTGGAAATCATGCATGCGAAACTCGCTAAAATCTCAGTGTGCATGGGGGGTGTTCACTGTTCTGGTGCCTGCGGTGACTGTTTGTCGCAATGAGATGGACGGCATCTGGGCGAGAAACATTTACATGAGTTGTGCAAGGCAGGGAGGCAATTTGGTTCGAGGAGGTGCCAGAGGTATGCACCCTCGGTTTGGCGTTGGCCGGGAAGGCTGACCGTCCTGAGCATTTCTGGACTTCCGCTTACCCGGGTGGAGGTGAGCACTCTCTTCCTTTTTCCAGCTGCTCTGGCGTCACGACGGTCACAATTTCAGGATTGCACCATCCCGGCACATTCCTTTGCTTTGAACTACTTTCGCTTGGGATAATCCTGTGGGCTGTGGCAGACGGGTGGCCTTCTCACTTCTCTGGGGCCACCTGTTTCGCAGGATCCCAACCGGACCCATAGCTACATCGTCATCGCGGTCCTGGTAAATAAAAAAGAAACGAGGATTGAGGTAGAGAGGTGGATTTAACCCATATGAACATTGCAGGTCGACGGGAACTGCTCCCGTTGTGTGCTGGCATGTTGATTTTGATAAGGCCTAGTGACTCGGGGGAAAAAAAAAAAAAAAAGAGGGAAAAAATCATGGAAAAAATCATGAAAATCCGGAAAATGCCCATTTTTGGTGTCACCCAGTGTCTCGGCACCCCGTTCTGGGATGAAGTTATGAGGTTTCAGATGGATACATTTTCAATATCTTTCCATTCCATCTTTTTTTTATGAAAACCGATCCGAGGCTTTGGTCTAGATGACCACAGAACAATTACACCTATTAACTGCTTCTACAGAAGCAGTTAGGCGTTTAAGGGTTAAGGGAAAGAAAAACGACACAAGTACCGCATGACACAGACCACACAACAATAAAAGAAGAAAAAAAACAGAATACGGAAAAAAAAAAAGAAAAAAAAAAGCGGGGCTGAGTAGAGGAGGGTGCGAAAAAAAGTGCAAGGGTACTAACATTTTTTTTTCTCTTTTCTTTTCTTTTTTTTTTCTTTTCTTCACGTTCATATTTAAATCACCTCTGCGAAAGATAAAAAAAAAAAATTAATAGCGTTGTTGTTGTTATAAATTATTAATAATTTCGAGTTATGACTCCATTTTCCACAAATAGTCGTTCTTTTTTTTTTCTTCTATTTCTTTTTCTTTTTAATACTGACTGAATGTGATTTTGTTGTTGCAAAAAAAAGAAAGAAGAAAACAAAAGGAGGGAGAAAAAAAAAAAGAAACCACACACCACTGCAAAGGGATAGAATTTCAAATTCACCTGCTATTTTTTTTTTAAACGATCAGCAACCTGACACCTGATACAGTTATAGAAAAAAAAAAATCTCACCACCCACCGAGCACAGGAGACTCGGTGAAGGGAGGGAGGGAGAGTGAAAAAAAAAAGAGAAGACAGAGATCATGCACAATACCTTCTTTTTCTTTTTCTCTCGAAAAAAATAAAAAAAAACAAAATAAACGTGAACACGTAGCACACAACAAAAAAAAAACTCCTTTTTTTTCCCCCCCCTTCATCTGTTCATACATTTTTGATCCCTTCCGTTTTTTTTTTTTTTTTTTTTTTTTTGCTACACAGGGAAAAAAGAAAAATATAAAAACAAAAAAAATGGGGAGGGAATAGAAAAAAAAATCAACATTATTCTCACATGGGGATACACAAAAAAAAATCTTTTTTTTTTTCAACTTGAAAACTGTAAACACGATAGGTTACCTGCTTGCACACACTTTGCTAACAAGAGCTACCAGTTTCTGGAAAATAGGAGTACCAAGCCCGGTAGCTGCATCCCAGCCTTTGATAGCATACCAACCAGCGCCAGTGTTGTAGCCTATGGCATTTGACCCAAGGGTGATATCGGTAAAGGCAGATGGGTTTTGATAAAGAAGCGAGTTCAGAAAACCCAAGGACTTCCCGGATTTCTTGAGACAAACCTCGTTGAGCTGAGTCACCATTCCAGCGAAGGATGGGGCAGAGCAACTGGTGCCGTACTCTGCATACCAATTACCGCCGTCGAGCACTGTGAAAGATTCACCAAGAAGGGATATGTCGGGGGTCCCACGGCCATTCGGGGCCCATGTTGCCCCGCCACCCGGTTTCAAAACCGTTTTCATGTACTCCTTCACAAGCGGTTCCTGCCAGGATGCCATTGGGAAATCCCATGAAAAACCACCCCCTGAACCAAACTCTATAGTAGCCTCCTCTTCCCCTTGAACTCCAACCGTGAAGAATGTGGACCCTACCGATGTCACATATGGCGACGATGCTGGGAATGAAGGTGTTAATTTCCCATTATTGGTGCCTTGGTCCGTGTTGCCTCCAGACCCATCATCTCCTGAGGATACTATTACGGATATCCCGAGTCCTGCTAACTTTTGCATGTCTTGCGAAAACCTAGCCATACAGGATTTCGTGCAGAAATCGATTAGCTGCGAACCGTAACTAATGCTGATGACCCACGGGAAGACGGGTGAGCTGGTTGCATTGGAGCTGAACGCCAACAAGTCAGAACAGAAGTCTGTATTTGGGTATGAGTAGACCCATGTTGTGGCCGTGTTGCTGACCGTCATAATGTACTCAGTGTCCGTCATTGACTCCAGACCCGGTTTGCCGTCGTTGTTAGGCCCGCTGTAGAAGGAGATCTCGCAGGGTTTGTTGTTGTTGTACTGAACGCAGAAGTTGCTGAGATCTGCCCCGCTGACGTACTCTCCTTGAAACTGTACGATTGCTTGCAGGTTGGGCCTCCCCGATGCTGGCTGGTCGGTTACATTGTACGTCTTGCGTAGAATTGATGGAATCACTTGTCCAGCTGACTGCGGTCCGAGAGGTTTCCTCTTTCGTCTTGGAGACGGGTTTAAAGGAAAACCGTGGAATCCCGTAAACACATCGATGATGTCGGCGATCCTCCTCGGGACGTGTACACCAGATGTCAGCCTCCATAACACAGCACCGGTTTCGTGGAGATATACCTTAAACACACCATTTACCATTTCTTCCAGTTGGAGTACTGTTGCATGGCCGTGAAGGTAGTCCATGTGAGGGTGGGCCGTGAGAGGCCCGGTTCCTTTGAACCATGTCTTTACCTCGTCTATGTTGGCTTTTCCTGGGTTCACCAAAGCTGCCATGTCATTATATGAAAGGTGTTGCAAGAACCTTGCGTGGTGTGGGTTGCTTACCTCATCGGCCGTTTGTTGCAGAGCTTCTTTAGACCTCCTGGTCATCCCGATGGTCACTCTGAACACAACTGTTTTATCGACTGTGGATGTGTTGTCCTCTGTCCAGCCTTTTGGAATGACAGATGGTTCGTGAAGACGGACCCAGTCAGTCTGCACTGACAGGGTCACCGCTAGCAGAAGAAGATGCATTGTGTGGTGTGTGTTCTCCCCTCTTCACTGTGGTAGTGGTAGGGGTTTTTTTTTATTAAAGAGGGTAAAAAAAAAAAATGTAAAATTACTTAATTTTTTTACCCCCCCCCCGATGCAGATTCTGCTCGATTAGCTCCCCCCTCCCCGAGCTGCGTCAACCCAAAATATAAAAAAGGGAAAAAAAAAAAAGAAAAAAAAAACCAACAACAGGGATCAAAACCAGAGAGTTTTCTACGATGAGGGTTTTTCATAAGGGGGGGAGAAACCTTTTCTCATTTTTTTTTCTTTGGAAACCCATCCACCATAATATTTTTTGTCAAAAAGTTTTTTTTTTTTTTTTACAATAAAAAAAAAAAAAAAAAAGAAAACACTTCTTTTTTTTCACCCTCCTCCGCCTCACAACTCCTCGTCGGATGCCACGCCATGCTTCTCCTCGATGTTCTTCAGGAGCTCTTGCTCCTTACCGGCCCAGTGTTTCAACAGTTTGGGGAGTTTCTTAAGCGTCTTCGGAGATTTGATTTGCAGGATTTTTTCCACGCGGGCAAGCATCGCGAGGCGTTCCTCCTCAACACGAGTTGCTTCGTCTTTAATAGCTTGCAGTCTAGCTGCCTCAATGGCATCTGCGTCATCAAGCTTCTTCTTTATCCTCCGTGCCTCTGGGTAGGTGATCTTGTAACACCTGTTGATGACCGAAAGGTCTGGGTACTCCGAGAGTGCGGAATTGCCCTTTTCAACTAACGCCCGTTGCTGTGAGCTGAGATCCCCGTAGTTATAATGAATGGCGTCGAAGAAAGCGGTGCGCTCACGAGCATCGTAAATACGGCCAACGGGCACCTCGTGTTCACGTTTGCCAAGCTTGTCACCACGAGGCGAGTCAGCAATGAACATGTGTGTGCTTCTCGTCCCAGGCCCGCTCCCTGCGAAGGAGACAATGCCCGACGTGAACGGTACCACGCCCATAGGGTCGTCCTTGATTATCTCGTCGTGCATTTTTTGAAGATCGGGGTCGGCCGCAATGCCGAACTGCACCACGAAGTTTTTGATGGCCCTGTATATGAGCTGCCCGTCGAAAAAGCCTGCTCCCACAAGCTCCATGAACTTGTTGTACCCGTGTGGAGCCCATTTTTTGTACATTTCCAAGGTAAAGTCACCGGCTGTCGTCTCGCATCTTATGTAAGCATCGCCTTTCTCCCAAGCAACACCCTCGCACACCCCTGCAAGGGTGAGAGCAACTATTAGTGTAACTGTTGTCCTCAGCATTTTTTTTTTTTGTTTGCTCCTCCTTTTTTTTTTGTAAATATAATGTGTGTAGGAGAAAATTTTGCTGGGAGGGGGGAATGAGTCTTTCACTATAATGGGGGTGTACCCCCCCCCAAAAAAAGTTTTTTCTGCTATCTTTTTTTTTCTCTTCTTTTTTTCTTCCCCATACCACGCTTTTGCCATTCTCCCCTTTTTTTCTTCTCCAGGGAAAAAAAAGAAAACCATAAAATAGATAAAAAAGTCCAAATTAGACCCGCCTGCATTGTTTCCTCCTCTTTTTTTTTCCTTCTTTCTTTTCTTTTTTTTTGTCCTCACAAAAAAAAAGTAAAGGGGGGAGAGGGGTTTGTGCATAGTTCAGCTCTTCGATACTACATTTTCATCGGCTTCAAGAACGTCACAAGCAGGGGGGTGAAGGGAAGAGAGCATGGGAGGATTCACGTTTTCTTAAAACAAACAAACAAAGCAAAGAAGTATTCAAACATCCCCCTGTCCCCCCTTTTTTATTGTTTTCTTCTCTATGTTCTCTCATCGTTGTCTCTCATCCATGCCAGCCAACCAGAAGATGCATTGATGCCTGCCTGTCCTGGCTGACCTTGGTCCGGTCCGTGCCCTTGACCTTTGAAGTAAGTTCGTGTAACACAACATAAAGCATACCGTATGGTGCCATATATGCGGGTGGCTGTGCATACCCCCCTTGCGGGTAGGGGTCGTAGGGACTGTACCCACCCTGTGCAGGTGGAACTAGGTTCGGAGGAGGTGCATCACTTGGTCCAGAGCCCCACCTGTCAGCAGGCATCATGCCGCTTTGCGATGGAGGTGGCGCCCCATACGGCTGGTGTGTTGGGGGTGTGTAGTATGGCTGCGGAGGCTGGTGATGTTGTTGCTGGTGATGTTGTTGCTGGTGATGTTGTTGCTGGTGATGTTGTTGCTGGTGATGTTGTTGCTGGTGATGTTGTTGCTGGTGGAATTGTTGATGTTGATGTTGATGTTGATGTTGGTGGTGGTGGTAATGTTGGTGGTTCTGTGGCGGGTGTTGATGCTGGTGATGGTGGTGGTGGTGGTGGTGATTCATGTACACATTATCTGGAGGTTGTCCTGAAGGCAGAGGCATGTTCATGAACGGGTTGCTCCCCAGAGCATCGAAATTAGGTTGTCTGGGCACCCCTGGGACCGGGGGTGGCGTGGCAGCTGAAGGGGGTGCCCCCCCTGAGCTGGAGGGGTTGTTGAGAAGCGTCATCTGGTTCCATGACACGGGAGGGGGACCCTCACCGGTGCGTGCACCCCAACCCTTCTCTTGCGGTGCCACAGCGTCGTAGAGAACACAGCAGGCAACCGCTGCGACGGACGTGACGAGTGAGACGGATGGGATCTGCTCCCTGTCGTCCATGAGGCTGGGACATATCCTCTGAATCCTCTTCAGACACTCCTCCGTAGAGGGTCGCATGCCAGGCTCGAGGGAGAGCATCTCCTTCACGAGCCTCGCCATCTCTGCCTCTTCGCCCTTGACAGCATCAAGGGCTTTCATGAGATAGTCACCTTTCACCACTTTCATAAGCTGCTGGTGACGCTCTGCTTTCTTCTCTCCTGTCTCGTTGGCTTCAGCATCCACCAGTTTGAGGATGTCGGTGGGAGGGCCGCACAGCACTATGAACATAATCATTCCACATGCGTAAATATCGATCTTCGGGGCGTGCTTCAGCGGGCAATGCCACTCCTCCTTGTCTACCATCTTGCTCAACGCCTCAACGGGAAGATACATCGCAGAGCCGCAGCTTGGTGTGACAGAAATAGCAGGTGAACCCACGGGGGACAGTGTTCCCGGTGTGGCCCCTGGGCCCGGGGAAACGGCAGGATCGAAGACGTGTCTTCTGGGGTCAGATCTCTGTTTTGTGTACTTCGCTTGTCCGAAATCAATGAGCTTGATAATAAAGCGTTTCTGCCCCGCGATCGGCTTGATCATGATGTTCTCCAGTTTGATGTCTCTGTGGATGATACCCTCTTTATGGATGAACTGGATGGTGGTAAGCAGCTGCTGGCCGAGTATAGCGAGGTCCCTGAGGGGGAGCAGGGGAACAGTCCCATGGCGTGAGTGGGACGTTCTGTCAAGGAAGCTGAACAGCTCTGTGCCCTCTGCGAGCTCCATGACGACGTAAATGCACTGCGTGTCGTGGAAGGTCGCGATGTACGAAGGGAGGTTTTGGTTGCGCTCGATGGAGAGCTCTTGCATGATGGCGATCTCAATAAGCAGTCGAGATCTTGCCTTGGCAAGCCGTTTTCTGGCAAGGTTCAGCTCGTCGGTGGTTACACACCCTTTCTTCAATTCCTCTGTCATGAAGAACTTGTTCTTTTGCATGATCTTCACCGCAACGCACACCGGATCTCCCTTCTTCCGCATCTTATAAACCTTTGCGTAACTGCCTTCACCCAAAAGTGCTTTAGCACTGTCTGTACATGTCCGCCCCGACCCCACTTCCACGTACTCAAAGTGTTCAATCCGCAAGTCGCCGTTTGCATGATGTGCCAGTGCCTGGTCGAGTTTCATTACATCTGCCGCTGCCTCCTCTCCCTCCTCGACCTTCCTCACCTGCACCCCGCCGTGTGTTGGCATTGCCAAAGGGGCCACGGGGCCCTTCCCCTTCCCTCCACCCGGCTTCCGGGGCCCGCTCATCTTATACCTAAAATGTCAATGATAGGTTTGGCAGGAGGCATTTGACAGAAACACTTGAACCAAATAAAAGATACTTAATGTAACAAGGTGATTACCTCTAACGCACTGCACTAGAAGTAAGCAGTGTCTTGTGTTGGCGCGGCCTGGGGCTGTGCAGGTGCCCGAGGCGTAGGGGTATGTGGTGCCGGTGCAGCATAGGCAGGGACTTGCTGGAAGGTGTAATCCTGCACGTCGCCGGGACCGTGATAGTGGGCGGCGGGGGCATGGTAGCTGATTTGAGGGGCAGCTTGAGCCGCTTGCTGCATCTGTTGGATGGGGTTGTTCATCTTCCATTCGATAGTGGAGGCAGCCATCTGCAGCAATTTCTTCTTGTCCTTCTGGTCGTTGGTGCCAACCGTCGCAAGGACCTGGCTCATCGTGAGCGGTGCCGTGTGGTCCTCCTCCTTGTCGTAGTCGTCTTCGGACTCCCTGTCGCTGTCTGGCGGGTTGTCACTGTCTCTGTCACTGTCGCAGAACACAAAACCAGGCGACACACACTCCTTGGGCCTTATCTTTGTGGACCCGAATCGTGCGGGTTTCGGAGGTGGGGCCTTGTACTCCTGCAAGTTAACATGCCAGAACATAGCTTAGCATACCTCAATGAACGGACCGGCCATTGCTTCGAATTCACCAAAGTCCAGGTACGAGATGGGGAGGCAGTGCAGGTTCTTCCCCACCCTTGACAAGAACTTTACCTGCGATATGAATTTGAAAAAGAGAGAAAGAAAGACTGTCGTGCATACCATAGGGCCGTCATCAGGCTCGATGGTGACGTCTACGCTGGATTCAATATTCTTTTGTGTCAGCCAACTGTGTTGATGTGAAAGGAACGTCGGTGCATACAATTTGTGGATTGCCCACAACGACCGGTACACGTGCGACCAGTCTCCTTTTCTTGAGTACTTTGTTCTGAAGTTGTCGCCTGCCTTGTCCACAAGTGCAGCGAGATGCGCAAGATCGTCATCGTCCATTTTCGGGTCACCCCCGTACTCTCTCGTGTTCTCGAGCACCTTGTAGCTCATCTGACTGATCTGCGCCACCTGTGAGTGCATTGCTGTGGCAGCAAATGCCAAGCATACCGTGCTAGTCCCTTTCCCTTCCTTACCCAAAAGCATCTGCATCCCGACACACATCTTGGAGTTCTGATGTTTTGGCAGGTTATGGCCAGGGACAATCTGTAAATGATTTACACGAAGATTTAAACGACATACTTTCCCGCATTCCGGGCAGGGTGTTTCAAGCCACGAAGGGGTCTGTCCTGGCTGTGGGGGAGGGTCTTCAGACAGCCTGACAACGATCCTCCCCTCCTCTCTCGTCACCTGGAAGGTGGTTGGTGTGTGCACGTCGATGAACTCTCTGACCGACTTAATCCTGTTCGAGAGTGATTTGATCTCAGGAATCTTGTTGTTCAAACGACTCAACTCAAGAGCACCACCTGCCTCTCTCACGGCATCCCTCAGGAAGACCACACCGTCCACGTAATTACCGATCTGAACATCGGTCTCGGGGTCACGGGGGAAGCTCGCAGGCATTTTCGGCCACTTTTTCTCATCCACCTTCGGTGCAATGAACCTATGTTTGATCACAAGCCTTGCCAGCTTCTTCTTCATCGCGTGTCTGATCTTCTTAGGGTCTGTCTCGTTGGGGTCCAGTTCCGTGTCCGCTTCATGTCCGTCCTTCTCGCCACGTTTTCTCTTTGCGTTCTTCAGAATTTCCTGGAGGTTCGCTTTTCGGTTGCGGAGGTAAGTAGCAGAATGATCAACGGGCGGTGCCTTAATGTGCCCCTGGGGCGCATTTGGCTGAGGGCGCGGGACTGGGACGGGCATTTGGACGGGCATGGGGGGAGCGATTTCATCCTTGGTGGGGGGTCGCAGGGGAACCTCTCCTCGCAGGGCGTCTTCGATTACTTCAGGACGCTCGTCCCAGGCGTCGAGGGTACGGCCCAATTCACCAGGCTCATCAGGGACACGCTCTCTAGGTGCTTGGCGGGCGGGAGCGACACGTACGCGGGGTGGCTCTGGGAGTGCTTGGGGAGGTGCGTCGGAGTGAACCTGTCGGTTTGGGTCGTCCTGCTGGGGCATGTGCGCATCAGAAAGGGACGCTGGGGCCATGGCTGCTTGCTTGGAGGCGCTGAGAATAGCACCCACGTCATCGTCACCGAAGAGTTCTCTCCATGTCCCCACCATGCGCTCGTATTTGTTCGCAACAGTGGCATCACCCCACGGGATGTGAACCGACGCCAGCTGCACCAGATCGTGCTGCACCCTGGGCGCCACCGTGGTCCTGCCGAAGCTGGTCGTCTTGATCACCGCATCAAGCAAATACCACCCTGCAAGCTTCTCCTTCCCGACACCATTCTTAATTTTTGTGTACAACATGTCAACAATCAACTCCACGCTCGACGGGAACATCGCAGCCTCTTTCGCCAGCGCTTTGATCACACCACTCTGCGGCTCCCTCAGTGCCATCACCCTGGCCGTGTAGGCCGCTATGTCAGCCATCTTGTTTACTGATGCCTGTGGAACGTTGGCAATCCACACCTCGTGTCGCGAAACAAGTATACAATTTAGAAAGAAGAAAAAAAGGGAGAAGCGGATAGAGGGCACATAATGGTAAGGCACTAGTCTAAGAGCCGTTACTAGATACAAATAGTACAACAAACTTTACAACGAGATCGCTGAAATCGAATTTTTAAATTAACCAAATGTTACTGACTTGTGGGGACGCTTGGTAGGGGGCGGGTGCCGCGTCTTGGGTGAGGCCCCTCTTCGTCTGGAAGGAGAGTTGGACCGCGAGCGGACAACCGGGCGGTTCGTGGGGCTCTTGAGGCCTCGTGTCCGCGGTCGATGACGTGGTGTCACGGGATTGGGGTGTTTGGGGGAAATAGTCGTTCTGGGACGTGACTTGGGCGATCCAAGCGACGGCCTTCGCGGCTGTGCGCTGTTTGACTTAGGCGATCCCAGCTCGGGTGCAGTGGGGACGGAACCGATGGGAAAACTGTTTATGCTCCTTGACCGCGAACTGCCACCAAAGTACTTCAGTTCAACAAGCTTGTCGCTATCGAGCCGCAGGTCCCGTGGGGTCCTGTTGAGATCGATCACCTGGTTCCTCTCATCACACAGCACGCCCCTCTCGTCCCCAACGTAGCTTAAGAGGACCCGCATCTTCTGGTCGTCATAGATGTGTACCACCACAGGGTCCACTGTGTTCGGTGCTGAGATGCTGAAGTACACCTTCTCCACGGAGCGGGAGGGTATGGAGTACACCTCTCGGGTGTTTTGTTTGTTGCTTGCGATACTCGCTTCGAGGGCGTCCTTTTCCATCCGAAGGTTGTTGTACTCCTCCAAGGGCACCACGGGGCCCACACTGTCCCTGCTACTGCTGCTCATCGCAGACCCTTTAGATTCATACACTTCTCGGTGACGTGATGGTCTGTTGTTGCCTGAGTACGTGGCAGGGATGCTCTGCGCACTGGGGTGTGCTTGTTGCTCGCTTGTCGCAACCACGACAGGGTACGCAGGGGTACTGGGCGGCGCGGGTGGAGGCTGCACTAAGAACTGAGAACCTTTTATTTAAAAGAAAAAAAAAAAAACATAGTCATATTATTTTTTTTTCTATAAATACCTGGCGGCAGCATGGGCGGTGTAACATTGAAAGGCCTCCCGTCCAGTCCTATCACAGTTAGTGGCTGGCCTGGGATGTGGTACTTAGGGATGGTAGTAGAGAACTGCTGAACACTGCCATGAGGCTGGGTATCAAGGCTGTGCGACTGGAGAAGTGTGGTGTTGGGTAGCGTTGTGTACCCTTGGTGCACTTCACTGTAAGCAGGTTGTTGGGGTTGTAAGGGTTGCTGCTGCACTTGCGACTGCGACGTCCCGTATCCCGGCACCGGGACAGGCACAGGGACATGGACAACCGACAATTGCTGAGGGTTACCTGCGCCCCCCCAGCTGGACACGGACGGCCCACTTAGCATCTCGTCCTTCACATTGCGAGTTGCATTCAAAATTTGCATCTTTTTTTTAATTATTTATTTTTTTTCCTTGTTTCACATACTTCAGTGGTTAGCTTCGCGACCTCGTTCTTCAGATCCCTCACCCCGAAGCCGGACATTATGTGTACCCCTTTTGTGCTTGTGTTGAAGAAGAAACAAGAACTTACAAAAAAGGAAAGCAGGAACAAAAGGAGGAAAGCTCTCACGATGCGCTTGAAGCACTGGGTAGCGGGAAACCCCAAATAGGGGAATGAGTCACCTGGTGCTTTCAGGGGAGTGGGGGTTAGTTTTTTTTTTTGCGGCAGCGGAGGCAGCGATAAAGATTTTACCTCTCCCCTCCCTCTTCCTCCTCAATACTCCTTGTAGGAGAACTTTTTTTTTTCATTTCTTTTCATTTCTGCTTTTTCGAAAGCTTGGCGGAGGGAAACATAAAGAAAATGGAAGAAAAGAAAATAGCAAACGGAGTACAAGAAAAAAGAAAAGAAAAGTAACGATCGAGAAGGCACCCTACAGAATAACGGCACGATGCATTGGCAGGAGCACCCGCAGAATAGCCTGACAACACTGCTGCTTACAGCGACGGGGGGAAGGGGGGGATAATTATATATAAGAGATAAAGGAGGCCCCCGTTGGTGGCGCCCTGTTGAAAATATTAAACAAACAAACAAAGAAGAGGAGAGAACGAAGAAACGAGACTGCTACCCCTCCCTCTCCTGTGTTGCCTTCCCCACCACCCCCCTTTATTATTGGGAGTACCCTATGTAACCGCTGGGGGTGTATAAATTGTGTAAAAAAAATAAAAAATGAAAACCAATCTAAATGTTAACCACAGTACTGAAAACACCCCCCTTCACGGCAACGCAGCAGCCAGGTAAGGTTTGATGGCTCTCAAGAAGTCAAAAACTGAATGCACCTTTTTTTTTTTTTTAAATTCCCTTCTCTCCTTTATTCACATACTTGCAGCACAATGCCTTTTGTGACTATCAAAGGCACCTTAACACTTGTCCCGTCGCTGAGTGGTATAGTGGGCGTCTTAAGCGTGAGGAGAAGGTATCTTTGAGTTATTTTTTTTTTTTATTACCCCACCCTTGTTATATACCCCGTGACATCAACGGACGCATTGTCCCAGGGAAGGATGGAATTTTCGTTATCGAACTGAGCCGACAAAGGGGTGAGGGTGTTGATGGCTGTATGTGGGATCTGCGCGTGAAGCAAAGAGGCACAGGATGATATGAGATGTTTCACATGCAAAGCGGACGGCGTGATGGCCGTCTGGGAATCTTGATACATGGGGTTCAAAGAGGCGAAGGGTTTATGTAGGGTGGCTTTTGCCTTCGCTAAAGGGACTGTGCGAGGGATGACTAGGACTGTCAAGTCGCCGAGATCAGAGTCGTCTACAGCACAACGCGACCCAAGTTGAGGGTTTGCACATCGTATATCGCAGCCGTTCACACGGTACTTCAGCATGACTACGGGGATCGTCTCACCTACTTCCACTTTATGCAGCCCTCCCACTTTCAGCTCTGTCGCTGCCCTTGCTTTGTCTTCTTGCGTCCCGTAGTCCGAAACCCCTTTACCCTTCATGATACTTTTGCCTCTGTTCGTGTCGCTGCTATCGCTCCCGATGTTGTAATCATGAACCCTGTCCGACCTCCCCGGCTGGAGATATCCTTCCTCCACCTCTGGGCTTGCATCTATGTTTAGCGACTCTACCAATCCCATTTCCCTGCGCGTTGTTGTTGGTAGAACCGAGGGGGGGGGAATAAAAAAGCAAGAAAATGCGCGTACAAGTGGAAAGGGGGGGAGGAGAAACAACATTGGATATATATATTTTTTTTTTTATTTTTTCTTCTTTTTTTAGACATAATAAAATATGGAGTATTACAAAAAAAATGTTACGACAATAACGAATAAAAGAGGCAGACAGCGGGGGGGGGGGGGGTTTCTACGAGATTTCTTTTTTATATATTTTTTCATTCCAATACCCGCTAGTGCCTCATAACAAATTTAACTCTAAAAAGGGGGGTTAACTATCTAATGGTTTTACTGTGGGGGGGAAATGATAACTGTTTTGTTCGTCCGCCGCTTTTCACGCATCTCCCTGAACCAGTCAGGGGCATAAGAGGTGAAGCTAGAAGCAGGATGGGCAGATGCAGTAGAGGTGGATGCAGTTAACTGTATTGGTTCCGCCGCAACAACCACAGGCTGTGCCACACTCCCTCGCACTCCTGCGCGGGTCCCTCGTGGAGTCAAGGGCGCCGTCCCAGTAGGGGGGTTCACCCTCATCCGATTTGGCGTTGTTCTACCCCTATTTGTCCCTTGGTTCACTCCAGCAGAAGAGCTTCGCCTTGCAACAGCGGGCGCTTTACTAACTGTGGTTCTCTTTGGAGTCACGGACCTTGCTACGGGTGCGACAATGACAGGCTTCGCAGGAGTTATAGAATTGTGCGAGAGTTGATGCAGCTTTTTCTCGAGCTCTGCGATCTCTGTGCTGAGCTGATGCGATAGAGAGGTGGGACGTGGTGTCTTGGCCCCTGCATTGCACCTACTGCGCTGTGGTGAAATGGAACGCGACGGGACACCCACAATCCTCACAGGGGAGATGTCCCGCTTGGCTATCAACGGGGCAGACGTAGTAGCAGGCGGAATAGGTGACATGGGCAGGGATGGTTCTTCGTTCCTCCTGCCGCCAGACAACGACCGTGCCCCTTCGAAGGCAGCAGGCACGCTTTGCATTTCATGAGGCGCTCTCCCCTTCTTCTTTGCGTGACCTACTAACACGTTGATGTTTTGTCTTATAAACTCATAAGACCCTGCGGCATTCTTCGGCTCTTTCGCCGGTTCGGGTATCCTGTGCAGCCCAAAGGCCTGCATCACTTTCTCGTCAGGCTGAAACTTCGCCGTCGAAGCGCCACAGTGCAACTTCTCCAAAGCAGTGTAGTAGTTGCTTATGATGGACCGTATCTTGCTTTTGATGCTGTGGATTGTGTTGTGGCAGGTCGTCATTGCAGAAGCATATTCTGGGTTCTTCTTGGTTAATATCTTGAAGGAGGACGAGTTGATAGGCTGCAGTTCCTTCAGGCCCTTAGACGCCTCCATGAAAAGGTCCCATATCTGCTGTATGAGCTCGGGACGTGACTTCATGATGAAGAGTTGGTCGTCCTGTGTCCGCACAACGTCGTCTTTCTTCTTGTGAGCTTCGACAGCTTCGCGTAGCGACATCCCATCGCCCTCGACCGACTCCTGGATGGCAAGGATATCAGCTTCTGCTTTCTGACGCCAGATTGACTCCTCCTCTAGCCTGCTTTCCAACTCGCTGAGGGCCACTTCATACTGGTTCATGATGGTGTTAGTCTCTTCTATCCTGCTCTCGTGCTCCATGCGCATACTGTTCACGTTCCTCTCCATGAGGCATGCGTTGTCGCTCAGGTTCGACTTCAACATGTCGATGTCCTTCTCTGACTCTTGGAGCATCGCTACTAGCTTTGCGTTCAACTCGTTTGCTTCCTTCTCATCAGATCGAGCCTGTGGTTTTGTAGCTTTCTTAGCCTCCTCCGTGCCATACCTTGAGAAGGTGTTCCTCCAGCATGTCTGTCGCTGCTTTGAGTTCTTGCACCTCGAAGCTCTCTTCATCCTGTTGTTCTATCGTTGTCACCTATCATGGAGTGAGTCGTGCAGCGAAAGCACACCTTGAAGTTGTCGTAATCCTTCTGTAACTGTTCCATGGTATACTGTGTTTTCAGCAGTTCCTCACGTGTGGCTTCCAGTGTTTCGTTCATAGTGCTTGCACGTTCTTCTAGGACACTGATGTCTTGTCGTGCCGTCTCCAGCTCGGCTAAAGACTTGCTCAGCTCGTGCTTCAAATTGTTTGCTTCTTCCAAATGTTCTGTGGTTTGCAGTTTCTCTCTCTCAAGCCCCTCTCGCAGCACATCGTTGTCCCCTTTAATCGAGAAGAGCATGTCGTTTGCAGCGTTCAGGTGCTCCGACAGCATCCCCACCTCTTCACGACACCGCTTCTCACTGTCACGCATGCCTTCTAGTTGTTCTACCTTCTCATACAGTTTGTCTTCGGCATTCTGTGTACAGTGTTGATAAGCAACAACAAACATACGCATGACATGTTCTTGCTGCTCTCCTGCAGCTCCCGCAGCTTGCAGCGCAAGTTCTCCGCCCCTGCCCTGGCTTCCTCCAAATCGCGCTCGGTGTGCTCTCTTTGGATGATCACACGTTCCGTCTCCTGTGCGGGTTCAGGTGTTGGTGCATAAACATACCATGTGCGCTATTTTTATTTCAGTCTCAGATTCTTTCATCTGGAGATCCAGCCTCTCCTTTAACAGCTGACATTGTGCACTGTGGAACTCCTCATTAGTGGTGTCATTTTTGATGCTGTCCCACTGCGCTGCCATGTCTTCCTTCAGCTTTTGGATGGCAGTCTGGCACTCGCCCACCTTGCTATTTGACGCTTCCTCACGCTCCCTCGCGCCTGCGATCTCTTTATCCTTCTTATTAATCTCTGCTTGCAGGTCCTTGACTGCCTCTTCCAAAGTGGATATCACTTCTGCGCGTTCGAACCCTGAATCATCAATGATCCCAAGGGCTTGTGTCTTTCTCTCTTCAGCTTCCTTTGTTAGCACCACTGCTTCGTCAGCACACATCTCAGCTTCCTTTGTTAAAAGTATCGCCTTTTCTTGCTCATTGTGAAGCATTTCCTGATGCTCCTGCAGCCTGCGCTCTGCTTCCTTCGTCCTCAGATCCGCCTCTTCCATCCGTTTTTCTGACTCCGCGCTCCGTGTAGCCGCTTCCTCTGCAATCAAAGCCGCTTCCTCCGCACTCGCCTCTGCGTCTTCCGTCCGCCGTTCCATCTCCCGAAGCACACCCTCAAGCTCGTTCCTGATCGACACTTCCTCGTTCAGTTTGGCTTTCAACTCGCTCATCTCCTCCTCAGACTGTGCTATTGCCTCCTCCAGACGCTCTTCTGTTTGTATCTTGTGTTGTGTGTTTCTCGTTCCTTCAAGCCCCTTCTCAAGCAGCACGATCTTTTCCAATGTGTTTTCGTACTTCTGCTTCTGCACGGTGAGTGTATCTTCTAGCTGCTCGTTGGCCTTCTGCTGTTCCTCGATATCCTTTAACAACACTGTGGCATATTCCTCCACAGCATCTCGCTCTGACTGCAGTTGACCGTTTTCTTCTTGCAAAGCACAGAGGGCTACTGACAAAGCCGTGTCAGCTTCGGCAGGGGGGCACTCATGTCTCGCTACCTTGGCTTCCTCTAGTTCCTTGCCGAGTTCAGCGATTTTCTTTTCGTTTGCTCCCGCAGTGAGGGTCAGCATATGCACATCCTCCTCGCTTGCTGCGAGTCTTCCCTGCTGTGTCTCCATCGCCGCCCGTTCCTTTTGCAGGATGTCCTCCAGCTCACCAAGCTCTTGCTTTGAAAGCATTAGAGTACTATTAACTACCTGCAGCTCCTTCTTTGTAGCGAGGGACGCTTGCCGCTCGATTTCCAGGTTTTTCTTGCTTTCGTCAACCAGCTTCGCAGCCTCCGTTAATGCCGCTTCGAGCTCCTTGACCCTCGCCTTGTTAGAGTCTAGCACGTCGACAAGAGACAACGAGTGCACTTCGAGTGCATTGAGCTTGCCAGCTGTAGTCTTCAGGTTCTCTTGCAGCTCGGTAGCGGTGTTGGTGACTTGAAGGAGCTCATCATTTTTCGTAGCTAGTTCAGCATCTTTTTGGCCGAGATTCTCGATGTGCCTTGCTACTTCATCTCTGTTGGCGGCCAACTTCTCTTTCAAGTCTGCCACGATATTCAGTGTCTCGCTTTCATCGGAAGCTTGCCCCTCGAGTTCGCTTGCTCTTTCCCTGTTGCGCTGCGCCTCCTCTACGAGGTCCCGCTGCTGTGTTTCCAGTTGGGAGAGTTTTGCTATCGTGTCAGTCAATTCTTGTTGCAGAGCCATTCGCAGCGTTGCTTGTTCGCCTTCTGAAGTCTCCATTTGTTGTTGGTGCTCAAGTGAACTGGAGTTCAGCTCTTTCTGTATGTGTTCGTTGACGTCTTCAGCCTGCTTAAGCGCTGCCAGCATCTCACCTTTCGCGGAGAGAAGGTCAGCGACACACGCATCAAGCATCTTAACTCTCTCTACTAGCGACCAGATGAGTGCTTCATTGTAGCTGTTCAGCTTGTCCCCATCAGCTTGGTGCTCCGTGTGTGTAAGGCTAGCATGGTAGTGTGCAGCTTTCCGGTTTCCGAGATCCTTTTGAATACCTAACACTTCCAGGTGTAGTGCTTCCTCCCTGTCATCTGCCTCTCGGAGGGACGACTCGACTTGTTCCTTACTTTGTGCGAGTGACAGCATCAACTCTTGTATCTTAGTATCTTTCTCCTTCATTTCGTCATCAAAGTTAGTTAACTTCCCACTCAGCACTGAGATAGTGTCCTCCAGGGACTCTGCCTTCCTTTGTTGTTCTCGTTTGTAGACGTTCATGTCATCCAAGTGGTCCTCCTTGAGCTTCCACACAGTCCTCTTCAGAACAGAGTGCTCGTCTGACTGATCTTGCAGGTTGCCTATCTGTGCTTGGAGACGTTCTTTGTCAGCAGTGAGCTCCCCGATCGCATCCTGAGTATTTGTTACTTGCTTCTCGAGTTCGTGTTTTGCTTTTTCTGTTGAAGCTAATTCTTGTTCTGTCACCTTGAGTTTATCCTGCGCGGCAGCCACTTGGCTGTTTGCTTCTTCAAGACAGGCTTCTGTCCTTGTCACCTTCCTGTCAAGCTGGGCAATTTCCTCCTCATTGTTCCTTACCTGACCTCTCTGCACATTGAGCGCTTCGGAGAGCTCATCTTCTCGCTGCTGCATGCTTCGGATCTTCGCCTGTTGCTTCGTCTTTTCTGCTTCTACTTCATGCAGCTCTTCCTGTGCCTGGTGCAGCCTCCGCTGCAAGATCTCAACCTCCTCAGGAGAGACGCTCTTGTTCTGCATATTTGCTATCTTCCCTTGTAGGGAGGTGTTTCTGAGACTCAGGTCTTCTTTTTCGAGCTGTGTTTTCAGGAGCTTTCTCTTACCTTCATCAGCCTCTTCTTCAGCACTTCTGAGGTTCTTGCGCAGCTTTTCCTGGTGGTCTTCTGTTGCGAAGAGTTCTGCTTGGTATTGCTTGGTCTTCTCCTCAGAGCGCTCTTTAAGCTCTACCGCCTCTTTCAACTCAAGGCTCAACTGGCGTGCTTTCCGTTCTGTGTTGTCCTTTTCGCTGATGAGGTCTTTGTGCTCGCTTGTGAGAGTTGTTAGTCGCGTGTTGAGGTTCTCGGACTGCAAAGTAGCTTCCTCATGCTCCAGTTTGCTCGATGAAAGCTGCCTTCTCAAGTGCATTGTTTCCTCCTCCTTGGTGAGGCACGCCAGTTTCCATTTTTCCGTTTCCTGCTGTTGTTCGCTAAGGTCTTGTTTCAGTTGGCTTGCTCGTTTTTCTAGCATCACTCGGTCGGCTGCAGAGCATTCGACGTCTGTGTGCGTCCTTCGGAGATCCTTGCTTAGCTGCGCTAGAGCACCCTCTGCGGCCTGCTGCTGGACAATGGCTGTTTGTGTCTTACAGTTAAGTATCGTAAACTGCTCCACTAAAGAAGCAGCGAATGCCATGGCTACACCGCACCTATCCCTTGCCTCCTCCTCGTCCAATGCTGCTAGGTTGAGAGTGCAGTCTTGCATCAAGATGTGCATCGCTAAAGACAACTCCTGTTGCTGCTGCTTCTGGTCGCGGTATTTCCGGACGCGCATCACATCGTCTTCTTCATGCCCCGCTGCCACCAGCATCTGTTCCTTCCCGTCTCGGATCTCTTCCTCGAGCTTTGATGTGTAGTACTTCAGCGTTGCTACCGTCTCTTCGAGGTTTTTCTTCTCGTTAGTCAGAACGGACACCTCCAAGTGATGTTGCTCCTTCAGCAGCTTCCATTCAGCGTCAAGTGGCTTGTTTCCTTGCAAGGTGTCCACGTGGCCGCCGCGCAGTGCTTGAAGCTCGTGTAGGTGTTCTTCACACCTCTTCCTGTGCTTAGCTTCCCAGCCTTCGTTTGTAGACAGCAGTTCGCCTTCAAGCTCCTCGATGCTGTTCTGCTTCAGTTGGATGGTGCGCTTGTAGTCGGCTGCCGCCTGCGTCAGGGACAGCACATCATTGTGCAGCGTCGTGCTATGTGTCTCTGCTGCGAGGGCTCGGTCTGCAGTTAGCCTGAGCTCCTGTTCCAACACCTCAGTACGGGAACACATGTTGTTCAGCTCGTTTGTTGCTTTTGTCAGTTCGTTAGCAAGTGCCTGCACCTGCCTCTCTGCCTCGTTCATGGAAGCTGCTGCTGTTGTGATGCTATCGTTCGATGTGTTCTGTGCTCCTGCCAGGAGTGCTCTGAGAGCATTGATCTCTTGTTCGTAAGCAACACTCTTCTTAGCAAGCTCTTCGTTGTAGTACTTCTCCGCCTTGGCATACACAACACGTACTTCTGTCTCCCGCAAGAGAGCCCGGCGTGCTGCAGCCTCCGCATCTCCATGCTCTTCTTGCTGCTTGTTTGCAGTATTGTTCTCTTCTTGCAGAGTCTTGACCTGCTCCTTTTGCTTTTCGATCTCTTCTTTCTGGCTCCGCATTACACCGTCAGCCTCATGAAGCTTTTCATAGGTAGAGACAAGTTTTTCCTTAACCGCTGTCATCTCGCCGAGTTCTTCCTTGAGCTCCTCCACCTGCTCCCCAAGGTCTTCTATTATGCTGTCTTTCTGCAGGGCACATGCCTCTGTCGTTTTCAGTTTCTCACACAATGTTGTGTAGTTCTCCTGTGATTGCCCCGCTTGCGTCTTGAGGGTCACGCACTGTTCGTGTGCGTCTTGCAGTGTTGCTTTCACGCTGTCCAGCTCCCGTTGGGATTCTAAAACTTCAGCTGAGGCAACCCTCTTCACCTCCGACACGGAATCAAGAGACGAGACCTTAAGCTGTTCGATCTCCATTTTCAGATCCTCACAGCTAGCGCAGCTTGTCGCGACTTGCGGTTGCGCAGACCTATCCCTCTTCTCAAGATGAGATATGGGATGGGACATCATCATACCTTCCTCCTGGTGAGGAAATACAATGTCGCCTTCAGGAGCCCAGTGTTCGATGTGCCCCGTAGCGCACCCCCACACACACCTTACGGGGATGTAGTAGATGTGCTTGAGCATCTTCACAGGGCTTTTGCAATTGAACTTCGAAAGGAATTGCCCATCCTTGATGTTGTAAGTAGACACTGTTCCATCCATGGAGGATGCCCACATCTTGTTCCCCATCCTCAGCAACGATGTGACAGGCATGGTGTGGCTGTTTTTGTGTATGATGTTGCACTTCGGAGTTTTGTCGGGGCAGCGCACCACGTCGTAGGTTCTGATGGTGGCGTCCTCGCTGCAAGACCACATGACGGAGCCGCCTGCTGTCTTCTCAAGGTAGAGCACAGGCTGCGTGTGGTCAGTGATGGTCTGGTAGCGGGTACTGGTGACAACATTCCAGACACGGATGGTGGTGTCCTGTGAGGAAGACATCAAGAGACGCGGGGTTGCCTTGAGGCAGGTGATAGCAGCACCATGCGGGTCGAGGGTTCTGTGTAACGTGAAAGGCGGGTTAAGCAGCCATGCTGCCACAACTCCCGTTGTGTCACCACTGAAGACGTGTGAATTGCTGTTTGCAAGACACGTGATCGCAGTATTGTGGTGCGGTTGCATGGAAGCAACACTCTTCAACGTGTCGCAGTGCAAGATGTCCATAGCACCGCTTGTGAAGCCCACCCATAGGAAGGGCTTGCTGGTGGACACGAACAACAGGGCAGACGGATACCCAGTGACGCTAACTTTTTTCTGCACAACACCTGTGACAGGTGCAATGACATTGATGCTGTCTCCGTCCACACCCATCACGTCAGTGTTGCAAACCTCAAGCACTGTCATATCCTTCAACGGGATCGTGTTTGCAGGGTTTTCGTGGTTCTCGTGAAGCGAGGTGTTCTCGTCTTTGACAGTGACATACAATGACCGGTGAGGGTTCCTCAATAGCTCATGAGTATATTCCTCTTGGGAGGTGACCACCTTGTCGTTTATTACCATTGTGAAGGGTCGTGTGCCCCATTCCACCCGTACTAAGGCCTCAACAGCATTCAGGCTTCTTATGTCCACATCTTCTGACGTTACTTTGAAGCCACCGGTGTCACTCGCACCGTTCAGCAACTCCACCTCCACCGTGTCCGTCATAGGACCGCCTGTGATGCATTGTTGCCATATTTTGAAGGAGAAGTTATATAAAAAAGAGGGAAAAAACGGAAAAAAACGGAAGAGAAAAAAAAAAGAAGGGAAAGACTCTCAAGATAGTGAGCCTACCATGTTAAGGGTAATATAAAGATTAAAAGGGAAATGGGGGGGGGGGGTGAAAAGATGAAGAAGGACAGTCTTTTGTTTGTTTTCTATTCTCCTTCTCTTTTATTTTGTTTATTTCTTCGCGCTACCGCCCTTTCTTTTCTTTCCTTTTTTTTTTAAAAATCAAACAGAAGTGCGCGCAGCACCTCTATACTTCTAGACTACCCATTTTTATCTAATGAGGTAATTGACACTAACACCTCTTCATTCCATTTGGTAAGCTCGGGGGATGGGGACATGGGTGACGGGGTCTGGTGACACTTCGTTCACGTAGCTGAAGATGCCTTGTGCGTTCGGCAGGACTCTTGCGATGAGTCAACCCACTACAAGGAGGTTGTATGATGTCTGTGTAAAAAGCGTAATGCCAGATACTTGTGACTTCAAAAGAGAGTAGCCACACAGCCCAGCCAGTTGTCAAAGTGTGCTTGGAACGAAAGGCAGCAAGCAAAGGCAACAGTATGTACATATGGTGGTACAGCTAGCTCAGGTCACTTCTCATGGCAATGACAAGCACTAATGACCAGACAGGAGGTCTTCCTTCACACGGTTTGCTAAGGCACGCCTCATTTCCAGGTGCGCCTGATCCAGTTCCTTACCGCTGGTCTTCGCAGGGTCCGGCATGGGTGCCTGTGTCTTCTCTTTGATGTAGTCGTCCAGCTCCGTCTCGCGCTGCTTCTTCTTCTTCTGGATAAGACGGTCACGCTGCTGCTTCAGGTAGTTTTCCCTGCTGGCAAGCTCTTCCTTTGAAGGTTCCATCTTGCGTGGCTCTTCTTTAGGAATAATCTTCTCTTTCGGGACTTCTTTTTTCACCTCTTCGACAACCGCTGACTTCAACTGAGTGAAGGTGGGCTTGGAGCCGGCAGTGATGCCAGGCAAAGGTGCACGCTGCCTGCCCAGTGCCATGGAGTGTGTGTTCTTGTCACTACCGAGAGGGGCAAGCCCGCCGAGGGGTGCCAGCTGTACCCTGTCGGAGGTCCCGACGGGTTCAGGTTTTACAGGTTTAGGACTAGTCACTTCCTTGACTGGGGCAGGTGCAGGCGCAGGAGTGGGAGTAGGAGCAGATGCATCAGATTTGTGTGCGGGAGCAGGTACAGGAGCAGGTGCAGGAGCAGCGGCAGTAGTGGGCGCAGGACTACTCTTAGCAGGTGCGGGTGCAGGCGCGGGCACAGGTGCAGGTGCAGGTGCAGACTTTTCCTCCGCCTTATGAGCCTCAGCCACCTTGGCCACAGCTTGTACCTCAGCTGCTTTTGACACGATCTCTATGCGTGCCCGGAGTGTCTCTTCTTCGATTTGCTTCACTCGTTCCTCGTGCTCCTATGATATGGTGTGGTAGTGTTCGTATTTTTGCATACCTTCTTCGCTTGTTCCACTTTTTTTTTCTGCTCTTCTTTATCCTTCGTCTCCTGTTCAATCTCAAGCTCTTTCTGTTTTTGCTTCTCATCCTCAGCTGCAAGAGAGACAGCAAGAGCGTGCTGCAGTTCCGCATCTTCCATTTCAAGCTGCTTTTCTTGAATGTCTTGGTCCTGCACGGAAGCTTCGATGGCTGCTTCGAGTTGTGCCTTCTCGTCGTCATCCTGAGGGTTTACAAAGCCTGCGTTGTTCTTCTCTCTGATCTCTTCGAGCACAGTCATGGCTTCCAGCTCTAGTTCGATGTTCCTCTTCTCCATCATCTTGCGGAAGGTGAGGAAGTCGTCCATGGACAGGAGGTACTCCTTCACAAGGTGGTCCAAGTCTTTGCTGTCGGAGCCCCCGAGGATCTCAAGGAACTTCTCATCGCTCACCCCAAGGTCGCTGAGGTTCTGGGACAGCAACCCATCGACCAGTATGCAGAAGTTTTTGTGCCTGATGGTGAACTCCAAGTTATTTTCTTCTTCGTCGCCGTCTTCAAATATTTCGCAGTTCTCATCCACAAACGACTGCACCGGTGTCGTCCACACGGGTGACTTCAGGAACTGCGTCAGCCACTCCGTCACCCAGCCGTACTCACCCATCTTGTTTTGTCTGTCGGTGGGTTCTTGGTGTCATGTACATCACTCAATCAAAGATATATTGTACAGAAAAGAGAAGAAAAAAGAATGGAACTGCGAAAACAGTTCATTAAACGGGCGCTTTGAATTTCATCTTTACAGCATGGGTCTGTCGTTGACCTGCTTGCCACTGACCATCCTTGCCATATTGTCCTGCTGTGCCTACACGGATAGAGACTGTATATTGCTGAGACCTCCTGGAATAGGTAACTTGGATGATGTCTCCCGGGGAGAGACTAAGGACACACTTCCTGAAGTCAGCTAGAGACCCAATAGGTATCGTGTCAACTGCAAGAATGACATCTCCTTCTATAATGCCAGACTCGAGGGAAGGCCCCTTCACTGAGCGCACCTTGCACCCACTAGGGAGGTAGTCGTTCGTCGTTCCATCCTTCAGTCGTACCATGCCATCAACCACCTCCAGTCCCACGTAGGGCTTTTCACGCTTCTTACTTGCCGTCTTGACCTGTTCTCTCTCTCTCTCCTCCGCTTTCTCTATGGTTAAAATACGTATGCTACCTTCTTCTTTCATAATCGCAGAGCGAATCGTCTCTTCCCTCTTGCACAAGACCTTGAAGTCCTCTTTGATGAACATCTGCATGTCCATCAACCACCTCATCACAAGCTCCACACGGTAGTGGTGCTCCTCTTCGTTCTCAAGCCGGCGTTCGATATCCTCATGCCGCGAGAGCTGTGCGTGTTTTGCACACACACCACATACCTCTTGTGCAAGTTGCCTGAATTGTGAATCTTCTTTTGAAGGCAGCGAGTGGAGTCTGGGGGCATGGCACATGTGTTGGTGATACCTATTTAGCAGAGCTTCCGTGTGCCGTCTGAATACTGCGTGTTCAGTGGTCATAATGTAGCGTCTTGAGTCAGCTTCTTGTCCCTGTTGGTGTTATGATGCAAGGAACTTCCATACGATGATCATGTACTTCCGCGGAAGATGCAGCAGCGCCTTCGCCATGCCTGATGTAATGGCAGCACGTTGGCTAGTCTCTCTGCCGAGGATGAGGAAACGCACGAGGCCCTCGTTTTCATTAAGGAGATAGAGAATCGATTCGTCGTAAGCGGTTTGCAGCAACACACGCGATGCGCTCTCAGCATCTACAGTACAGGCCCGCAACGGGGCAGTGACGTCGGGGGGTTTTTGACGATAGGTGATAAGCTTGAGTTTCTGAAAACATGCACGAAGCAAGGTATGTGTGGCGCTGCTCTTGATCATGGTCAAGATGGCCACGCGCATCTTACTGACTCTCGCTTCCGATCTGATAAGCTTGCAGTGTGTCATGGTCGCCACCTTGTCAGCCTCGACCTTCTTGTTGGTAAGATCAACAGAGTCTTGCTGTCTCCTTCGCATCTTCTCTTTCTGTGCAAACTCCTTCAGGACACCGTAGCAGTGCCGTAAGGTCAGTTGTGTTATCAACGTGCCTATAGCAGTTCCCTTTTTCCGCGCGTCTAGTTTCCTCTCTCTGTATCTGCACAGTTTCCAGAAGGCTTGCTTCATGCAAACCCGGAGACATAGCTGCCTCACGAGGTATGCTTTGTACTTCATTTTCCTTTTTTTTTCGGTTTTCTCGTGCAGATGCATGAAGTAAACCCCAAGCATCAGCCTGTCCGAAGTTCTCACCAACACGCGCGCCGCTTTCAGTTTAAACTCTTCTTGTTTCTTTATTTGCACGAAGTTTGCAAGTTTGTTGTAGCACGTCCTCAATAGCATCCTCTCATTTCCACGCTCCAAGAGGGACACAACGACTCCCTTCTTGTGCCGCGCTCTGAATACCAGCATTTTCGTAAAGCACTCTTTCAGCAGCAGCCTTTCAAGGCTGCTTGAAAGCATTGCGCAGATGTAGTTCTTGTGTTTCTTCTTTCGGTTGTGCTCTGAAAATTTCAGAAACCTGTGATACATATGTCTGAGTGCTGCTGACTCCACTTTGTTACACAGAAGGTCCACCAATTTTCCCCTTGCCTGCTTCTTAGAACCCCACGCTTGCAATTTGTGGTAAAAGACCCGAAGGAGACCCCTCTCCAAAGATATAGACAAATGGTGTGCGACTTTAGAGACGGCTGCTAATTGTTGTTTTGATTTCGTCCATTTCAACCACTTAGCGAAGTAGTGCCACATTATGTGCAAGCGTGTTGTGCCGTGGAAGGCAAGCACCAACACTGCCCTTTTTTTGTTTTGTGCTGAGAAGTTTCGCAGTTTCGAATAGTAGTATGCCAGACACGTGTGGTGTGTGTTCTTTGCGAGGCTGCTTGTAAAGCAGTATAATACCTTTTGTTTCTGTTTCCACTCTCGATTCTTCTTCAAGACGTGTAGCACTCTGTGCAGCATGCCGTTCTTCGTCAGACCATTCAACCTCTCACACAAAGCAGCCTGCTGCGCTTTTTTTGCATACCACTTCGCCCACTTCGTATACCTAACTCTGTATTGGGTTTGTATGATTTGGTGCAGAAAGACTTCGGCTGTTGCCCGCTGCAGCTTTACGCCCTTCCGCCATTTGAGAGTAATCCAGGACAGCCACTTCTTGTACCGTGTAGTTATGATGTACAGTGTCGAGGTCTGCAGCATGCGCGACGCTGCGCTGCTGTTGTAGCTGTACTCCTTCCGTCGCAGCGACTGCTCAGTGTGGTAACGCAGCAGCTTGTCAAATGCCCTGCGGATAAGCCCTCTCGTGGTCAGCTTCAGGAATGACTCTGCTGCTCGGATTTCCGTGTTGAAAATACTCGCAGCCCGTGTTCTCTTGAGCGTCCAACTCTTCCAAGAATCGTATCTGCGCCGCATGTGGTGCTTCGTTGCATTGCCGAATACCATCTGCGAGACGAAGCACCGGGAACGCATCTGCACTCTTTGCCGGCCTTTCAACACCATGTACCTGTTCAGCTTCCTGTAAAACACTTCCATGAAGCGTCTGTCGCTAAGCATCAGCATGTTCCGGGCGGCAGTGTGGTGCTGTGATCTTTTTACGCAGCGCTCTGTTTGATGTGCATGCAACTTGCAGTAGCACTTTCTAAGCACACCAGCAGCGGTGAGTGTCTGGAAGGTGCTGCAGAGAACTTCTCGGGCACGTTGCTTCTGTTTCACGGCTACGTGTATCATCAGCTTCCTCACGCAACTCCTCAGTATTGCCTTGTTGCTATTCTGGAGGAGGATGGAACAGAGGTGAGATGCCCTCCTTGTGTTTGTCCTCCACACGGAATAAGCACGGATCTTGTTAAAAGCTGTGCATCGCACGGAAGTAGTAAGCAGACGCTGCAGTGTCGCAGCAGTGTGCTTAGCCACACGCTTTTTGCACAGCCAGGAATACAGTCTTGTGTAATAGGATCTGATCACAGCCGCATTTAGAAACTGCCTCATTCTTGTCACCCCAAGGGACTGGCCGCGCCTCTTTGGGAGAGTCACCACTGAACCTAGTAACTCATCGCACACGAGCTGTGTCCTGCAGCAGGCCTCGCTCCGTATCACCGTCGTCGTTGCCGCCTCGAGTCTCCCAATGGGCTCATACGAAAAAAGCTCTGCTGTCACATGAAGCGTGTACTGTTGCAGGGCTGTGCGTTTCTGCATTTCTTCTTTTAAAAGTGAGACCTTCTCCGCAAGCCACTGTGCCTCTGTAGTGATAGAGCTGCGATACAGTTTCTCACTGCACAGAATCCAGAAGCAGTTAATACCAGTACGGGCTCCTTGCTCTTCTCTGTGTAATACGCGCTCGCTTTTTTCAGCAAATGCAGTCCTGTACCATATTTCAAGCCACGTTCTCGAAATGTTTTCACGTTCCAACCTTTGAAGGTCCGAAAGCTGGACACATGACCCACTGGCACCCCAGAATCCCTCGAATGGGTGCTCACTGTACATTTCCTGTTCCATCCATATCCTGCTACGCAGTTCTTCGTGCTCAAGACGCAGCGCCCCTCTGTGTGCTTGGAGCATGTTGCGCGACACCTCCTCGGAACTACGAGCAGCGCACCTCGTGTCTGCTTCGAGATCCTGCAGCAACGTAAGATACAGCAGGAGGCTTGCATGGTCCAGGTAGTGCCGCTCCGTGTGCTCCTCTCGTGCTAGGCAATCAGTAGCTTGGTCGTTCGTAATGCAAACACGTATCTGCGAATTGCTAATTTGATGTGCGCAGTGCTGGACGCTGCTGTTGAGAAGCTCTATTGAACTCCTTTGGACATATTCTTCCCGAACAGTGTTTAGCAAAGACACTTCCCGAGAGAGTTCTCGGTCGCTTGCTGCGACTATTGCTTCCCGTGTGATCAACTCTTCGTCGGTAAGTAGCTGGAGGTGGGCTGCGATAACAGAGGAAAAGTGTGTAAGCATCAGGTGTTGAATGTCAGACAGAGAGCTGGCCGTGGTGGCTGCCATCCACGAGGTGTACTCCTGAAGCAGCACAGCACGCACCGCTTTCTCTAATGACACGAGTGTGTCCAGCATCACAGCGTCGTAACCCTGCCACAGCATGAGTGATGTTCTGACGCACTTCTCTTGCTCCGCAAGGAACATGAACTCATGGTACGCGGCAACTTCCAGCTCTTGCCTGCTGTTTGTTTGTGCATCAAGCACCTCAACTTGCGCTTCCTTCTGCTGGGCCACGCAAGCAGACACAATGTAGTACAGCTCGTAGTCGAAAGACTGCCTCATGACGCAGAAAGCTTCCAACCCCGAAGCCGACAGTTCTGTCCTGCCGCGCGCCTCTTCTCTTACGATCACATTGACCTCATTCAGCACGAATACTAGCTTGCACAGACGTCCGACAGCCCTCAACTGGATGTGCTCTAAAACTTGCCGTGCATCAAGCTCCTCGTCAGCTAGCTGTTGTAGTTCGTAGAACGTATGCAAGGTGGACAAGAACGACGAGCCGTCTGATTTTGGCTTGAAGATGCTCATCATGTGTAGCCTGTCCACCTGATGTGAGGTGGATTGCTGTTTAGTGCTCCATTTCTCGTAACCACATGCACACCATTGCCGCACCTGCGCCGACACTTTCAAATACTCTGTCACAGACTTTTCGACTTGAGAATCTTTCATGTCGCCGATGCGTTTCCGTATAGGGTTGCCTGTGAACAGCTCCCACACGTTCTGTACTTTCAGAGCTGTGAATTTGGCATCCATGTTCGCTTTAAGAACCTCTCCGTGTTCCCCACCTTTGGACCGCTCCCACCACGCTACCAGCTCGTCGAACTCTATCAGGCCGTCCTCCTGTGTGTCGATAGCCTTCACATAAGAGTTCAGCACCACATCCGTTGCTTTTTCATCAAAGCACTGTAGCATATCCCGCAGCTCTGATGTGTCGACTCTAGCATCGAGGCTCTCGTCGAACTTGACAAAGACGTCCCACAGCAGCGCGTGATCCGAGTTACAACTGTTCAAGAGCACTTCCTTTGTGTTCTCTATTGTGTCCACCAACGTCTTCCGAAGCCGTTCACCCATAGTTGTGTCACCTGTCTAAAAGTGAGAAATACATGGTTTCCAACAGCCATTCACATAACATTTGTGAAACTATCAATAAGGTATGCGTCCTTCGCCCCTTTGTCTTGCATCCGGAGAGAGTGTGCGACGAGGTCGCCAGGATCGAAGCCACATATGTCAGCAAGCTCGTGCAGTGCATCCATCGTGGGTGGTGTCATCTTGAGGTTTCCTGTACCATGCTGACCTAGAAGTGCTCGAGCCCTATCAGCAAATGGGAGCGAGTCTGTCCCAAGTTTCGTTGCAGCAGCAACATAAACTTTTAGAAGGCTTGTCACCGCAGGGGACTCAACCTGCATGGTCATTACCATCTTGCGGAACGCCGTCTCTCCAACATCGACAGCCTTGAGTACATCGCTTGCTCTGTGGGTAATGCCCCGCTCTGCAGACCGTATCACAAGAGTCAGGTCACTCTCTGTGAGGCAGAAGCCTTCGGATATTTTGCGCTCGATTAATTTAAACAGGATATCAATGGATGTGGTCTCAGAGTACAGGCATGAAAGGAGCAACCTGTGCCACATCAATCTAGAGATCTCGATGCTGCGATCGGATCGCATGAGCGCAAAAACACCTTCTGCGACGTGGTAGTTGCCCTCAGCAGCGCAATGCTGCAGCAAAGCAAGGTAGTGGAAGGAAAGAACTGGGAGAGGCAGCGTATCGAAGACATGACCAGCCGTCTTGAGGTCATGCTGCGCTGCGATGTGTAGTGCATGCCAGACAGGGCTGCGTGAAGAGGGTTGAATGGTGTGTAGGACAGTTAGCGCGTCGTCTCTGGAGCCTTCTTTAATGAGAAGGCGCGTGATCTGCAGGACCATGGGATCTGTGATAGAGTGCTCGCTTGTCTCTAGCAGGTCTAGTGTGTGCTCCAGCTCCCCTGTAGTTATACACGACGTCACTACACCCTCCCAACACTTCTCGTCAGGCCGAATATTGTCACCCTTCATCTGTTCAAGTAAAGACAATGCCATCTTGTTCGCTTTCCACTTTCCGCATCTATTCAGCACAGTGCAGTAGCTCTTCGGCCCTACCTCTGCTCCCTCGCTCTTCAACGCCGCAAGCTCCCTCAGTCCCAGGACAAGTTCCTTGTTTCTATCACGTCTGTGCTTTTTGTTGAGAAGAGCCTTGAGATAAGCAGCAGCTGCCCCGTCGCTCTTCCCATAACAGTGCCTTTTCAGCATTTCATATAGTTGGGACCTACCTGCGGAGTCGTGGTATTTGGTGAACAAAAAGAATCAAAGCAACGTTACCCGTGTAATCCCACTACTGTCTACGCTCCCCTTGTTTCACAATGTGTATCAAAAACACTGGCCCGGCCCCTGTCACCGCAGGTGCGTGGCTGTACCAAGTGCCCAAACCCTTTTTGTAAACGGACTGTTTTGAGGGGGAAAGTATTTTCTTAGGTGCCATAACCCCCGCCTGTGATGTCTGATGAAAGCCACTCACGCTCAAATTGCATTGTATAGATCACTACAAACAAATCTGTAACTAATGGATCAATGCCTCCTACAAACTGAAGAGCCTGAACATAACAATGCTGAACTCATCGTAGGTGACCTTGCCGTCGTTGACGGAGTACTTCCCGAGAACCTCTTCTAGCTTTTCTTTCGACTGTGGGAGGCCTGCTGCCTCTGAATCTTCCCATATGTCCTGCATGTCCTGTTTAGTAATCCAGCCGATGCCTTCTGTGTCGTATTGTCTGAAGAGCAGCTGCAACCTCCGTTCCGTAAGGGGGAAGATGCTGTTGTGGGACGGCAAGGGCGAACCTTGGTTTCGCACCCGCAAAGGAGAGCGATCTGCGCTATTTTTAGGAATGAGAGACACGCGGGTGACTGTTCGTTCATCAAGTTCCGATTTCATCTGCTCCGGAAGCGGGTCGAGGGTGAGGATGTATGCCAGAACGTCCGAGCACCACGAGTGGATGCATTGGAGGGCTTCGTAAGTAGCTGAGGTTGCTGTAGGTGATGGTGTCAGCTCTGCTTCCTTAAGGATTTCTTTCGACGTCGTCAGAAGTCCTTTGATCCTACTCATGTTTATGTGCGAGTACACCAGCAAGGGTGGTCCGTCATCCCCAGCTCTCAAGGTCCCTGAGAAGGCGGCAGCTAGGACAGAGGCCTTCTCCGCCCCAGCGATGTACCTTTCCTCGTGGGCTGCCCGTCCCGTCTCATCCTGAGTCGACAGGTCAGGATCGTTCTCGAAGGGCACCATATCTGTGAGGAGCCAGTATGTTATCTGTGACACGATTCTGCAAAGCAGTCCCGTTGCTTCGTGCAGCTTGCTGCTGCCGCCTTCGTCGGCGTCAAGAGGCAGCATGCTCCCTGCCCGCTTACTATTGCTAGTATATCCATTTTCTAATGCAATCTTCACAAGTCTGTTCGTGGCGCTTTCTGCCCCGCGGACCAGTCGCTCTGCGGGGTCCTGCTGTGAGACAGACATCGCTCCTGTGGTATGTCACATGCTCATGGCGACAAAGAAGAATGAATAACAGGAACTAAACGGAAGTGAAGGGTTAGTGGAGGAAGAATCTGCTGCTTAGGCATACGAAGGGGATATGGACAGCTTCTATACCGTTGCAACACATGCCAGTGGTACGTGGTGGCACGGTGAAACAAAGCCATCACAGCTTAAATAACAAGTCACCCAAAGGTAATGCTATGGCAGGAGTGTAGGTGTTATCAGCACTAGAAGCATAAGGGGAAAGGACCAAGAAAGGAGGACATGGCATCACTATATTCATTCCTTCCGTGGAGTGAACAAAGGAAAAGAAAAAGAAAGAGAAAAAGAGGAAAACTAAACGAAGGCTATATTGTCTGTTCTGTCTCATTCGACAGACGCAAGGGCTACTCCCAGTTGGAAGCCACATCGGGTGCTTTATCGCCAGAAGGATTGAGGGAAGTCTGCGCCACATTGAGGGACTATCCAATAATTGTAACTAAAGCTCGGCCCGAGGCCTGCACCGTCACGTCTCTATTCTTCGGGGGATGGTGTATCCGATACTTTTGTGCCAACGGATACGCTGGCCATTACCTTTCCATTGACTTTAGTAGGAGGGTTTTCTACATAAACCATGCATTTTTGCTCTGGGGGTTGGGTTGGTTGTGGTGTTTGGGCTTGTTGCTGCGGGGGTGGCTGCTGGAAATTGTTTATGCGTGGTACTCGCATTACCAACCCACAGCATGGACACAGTGCGAGAGTCTGTTGGGGAAGGGGGTGACATAAATTCACTTCCCAAGCATACCGTGTTCATTGGCAACAGCAGTGGAGTCAAACACCTAATGCACTGTATCCTCACCTGCTGGATTATCGTAACCACTTCACATATCGGACACCTCACAGATGGCGAACCCTGTAGTAATACAACTTTACTCATGTTTCCATACCAACGGGTAAGCCAGCGTTGTCGAACACCCGCTGCATACCACTTGGCTTTGTGGTGCTGACATTTCTTTTGTGTTTTAAAATAAAATCAGGGGTTCCTTTTTTGGTGATCTTGAACGCATAGCACAGTGCAAAGAGATTTATAAAAAGGGGGGGAAAGGGTATAAAAAAAGAGGAGAAAAAAGGGGGGAAGTAATAAAAAAAATAAAGAAAAATAGACCCCCACCTACCTTGCACGTGCCAGCTACCATTTAAAGTAGACCGGTGCAAGACAGGCTTCGCGGTGTCTTATACGGTGGTGTTGGTGCTGAGCGCTTACTGCTTGCTGAACGCATCTTTCCTGACCATCCACTGGCCGTCGCTGGAATCGAGCTTCATGGTGAAGGTGCCAGAGAACTTGGGACCACCACCAGCAATGTTGCCCTTCACCTCCAGCTTCCACAAGTCAGAGCCACCGTCCTGGGTGGCGCTGATGTTGTCGTACCCGATGGTCTTCTTGTCAGTCACGTCGTGGCCCAGTTCCTGCTTGCCGTACTTGACCAGCCAGTTGTCAAGGGCGTTGGTCATCTCCTCCTGGCGCTTAGCTTTGTCAGACATTTTAAGAGTGTTAAGAACGAGTTGTCTGTGTAGATGATTCGTGTGTTAATAATAGCTATTTACTGCCAACAAGTAATTGGCTTTTCGGGTTTACGGCCCGTTACGGGGGGTGATTTCCTCCCGCAAGTCTTTCATGTGTCGGGAGTGCGAGGTACGAGCAGTACCCGGTCCGAATATCATTTCAGAAGCAGAGACAATGTAAGTCACTAAACATGTCCTTTTTACGTCTGCTTAGATAGGCACATCCCGAGACACCGACAGCATGCAACAATTATTTTCAAAAACTGGATTTACTTGTTAGCAATATAAAAAAGAGGGGTTTTAAAAAAAAGGAGAAAAAAAGAGAGTAAAAAAAAGGGGGGAAGTAATAAAAAAAATAAAGAAAAATAGACCCCCACCTACCTTGCACGTGCCAGCTACCATTTAAAGTAGACCGGTGCAAGACAGGCTTCGCGGTGTCTTATACGGTGGTGTTGGTGCTGAGCGCTTACTGCTTGCTGAACGCATCTTTCCTGACCATCCACTGGCCGTCGCTGGAATCGAGCTTCATGGTGAAGGTGCCAGAGAACTTGGGACCACCACCAGCAATGTTGCCCTTCACCTCCAGCTTCCACAAGTCAGAGCCACCGTCCTGGGTGGCGCTGATGTTGTCGTACCCGATGGTCTTCTTGTCAGTCACGTCGTGGCCCAGTTCCTGCTTGCCGTACTTGACCAGCCAGTTGTCAAGGGCGTTGGTCATCTCCTCCTGGCGCTTAGCTTTGTCAGACATTTTAAGTGTGTTAAGAACGAGTTGTCTGTGTAGATGATTCGTGTGTTGGATGAATGAAATAAAAAATAAGAAAGCTGAATATACGTCCATCCGCAGGATAGATGCAGCAAAGTATAAGATTCATCTGCAATTTCTGAACGTCCCGTGGGTTAGCAAGATGGACGCAGATACAACTGCAAACTACAGATGCGAAGAAGAAGGAGAAGAAACAACATGTCATCTCTAAGTGTATAGGACCGACATACATCAGTTCACCTATTTGCTGAAACGGTCCAATCGTATTTTCTTTTTTGGGAAAGTTTCCTTCTTGGTGTCTTCAGTTTGGATTTTATTGCTGGTGTCAGATATCTCTTTTCCAGGCAGCTTGTGAGTGCATTCTAAGAAGTGGTTCTGAAGCTCACGGGTGGTATTGCAGCACTGGCCACAGCCGACCCTGTTGCATGTAGGAGACACATTTATCATTGCCTCAAGGTGCGACATTTTGTAGACAGGAATGACCACACAGCCTGTATCCAGCAGCTCCTGGCACACATTTTCTGTTGTTCGTAAATAAGGTGTGGTGAATGTATTGTAATGCCGGACATTCCTGTGATACTTCATCATGTCTGTGCTGAAGACATGCAAGTGCATCTGTTTCATTGAAGGTACTGCATGGTACCCTGACATAAACTTCAGCTCACCACACACTGGATATTTATGTTGCTCTGTAAGGACCAGATGTCTGTTTGCCTCAAGCCATTCCCAAGCCGTGGCTTCCATTTTTCGTAGCAGTGGGATATCATCACAAGTTAGCCTGTCAATGGCTACCAGTCTGCTATCTCGAGGCAGTACAAGGAGATGCACCTGGCTTTTGGGGAACTTATCTTTCATTATTACAAGCTCATCAGTGACATGCAGCACCCCTTCACCTGTTCCAGACATTGCTACTTTGTACAGGGCATCTCTCCAGCAGTCTGTGAACTGTAGCAAAGGGGCTTCTGCCATTTTGAAGGCTTCTGCCATTTTACTTTTTCCTGAAGGTTGATAGATAAAAGTAGCTGGGGAGAAGGGTAGGTTTTAATGAGAAGAGTAACAGAAGAAGCCCAAAGAGCAGTAGTAAAAAAGTGAATTCACAAAGGGGAAAAGAGGGGAAGAAGCAGAGAAAGAAACATACAAGCATAGACACATGGGATAAAAAAAAATCGATTAGGTAACCACAGCTGGGAGCAGTGATGGGTGAATCCTAATTAGGACTAGACCGGACTTCTAAGAAAAAAGAAGGGAAAAAAAAATATATGAGTTAAAGGAGGCCGGTGTTGGCGGCGCCCTGCACAAGAACTGTCTACTTGATTACAGGGGGCGCGCCACGGCCGAGTTGTAGCTTCTTCTGCGTTCCGCGTCGTGTCCTAAATGCGTGCGGTGTACAGCTCAACCCCAGCCAGGGCGTCCCAGGTAACCAAGATTCTGCGCTCGTGCAGTTTGCTGCCTGTTCGTCACCCTGAGCATCTGCGTTACGTTCTTCCACTCGGGTGCTACCGGTGATGACCAATGAGGAGGTCAACAGCGAACAACACATCTGATGTTTTTCTTATATATGGGTCGATTTCAAAAAACCCCCCCCAAAATGAGGCCAATTGACACTTTCGTTGCATCTTTGGGCATGCCGCCCCTTTTAAAAAAAATTCTCCATATTTCCCGGCCCATATTAGGAAAGAACCCGGGTCAGAAATCGCTCAAGGGTGCTATTTTGACCTATGAAAAATTCAGTCTTAGGGTAAAAATCGGGTTTTAGTGGTTTTGGTAAAGTCAGAGAGTATGCTTTCAATAGCAAGAAATAGCGGAACTCACTGCTAGAAGGTGGCTGAAATGATGTTGGAAGTGGAAACCTTCATTTCCTAGTCTTCTGCGGCTGAGATGTGCTGCTGCTGAGTGGGCGACCTCGTTTCTTTTTCATACTATTAGGCCTTCTACCGCATTTTGGGGGGTTTTAAGAGGCTCATTCGTAGGTGTACTTGGTGCTTTGGGCTTGTCATGGGGTGTCGAGTATTTTTGTAATTTGGTTACTATTCTTTCTCGTTTTTCAAGTCAGGGAAGGCTATCAGGAACGTCCTCATACTCATCACAAGATTCATAGACTGGGGGCCTTTTCTCTGCCCTGTCTGCAGCGAGTTCTTTGATGATGTACTTTAGTTCTTTCTAGCTCATGGACGCACACGTAGCAAGTACACCCTCCGGTGTGCTCCTGAGCTCATATGCACCTGTAAAATCCGGAAACTCAAGAATTTTCTTTTTGTACGGGCCAAAGACATCAGTAACTACATGCACAGTGCACCATATCATATTGGTGATGTTAGCTATTTGTTCCACAGTTTTAATTGTTGTGGAACGAGGCACCCAAAACCAAACACGAGAGAGCACACCAAAGTGGCTGTCCCTGTTGTTTTTGCCGTGTTTCTCCCCCAGAAACCACAGGGAAAACGTCCGATCGGGATATACATAACGAAGACCAAAAAGAACAAAGTAGCAAAATTCCTTTGCACGAAAGTGATGCCCACCGTCAGTCCAGAGTATCCACTCCATTTTTTTCTTTATTTTTTTCTGTGCCCATGCTACTGTGGAACAAGACTTTTCCAACAGTAAGGCCAGCTGCCCTTATTTCATCATGTGTGATGTGGTCAAGCCTCATGCCTCTGACCAATTGGCGCCGTGTGGTGTCTTGTTGGCTACTAAACCAACCAGAAAATGATAGCAGAAGTGCCACTAGAAGTTCCCCTTTACACACTACGCCACAAACTAGTGCAGCACAGTCGTTGCCACTGAGCTTCTCAAAAACCTCTGTGGTGAGTGTCCTGATTGCTGTGGTGTTCCCATTTACCTTTCTCGGTCCGAATACCATTTTTTTTTACCCCTAGCTTCTCAACAGCAAGTTTAAAAGCATCCATTTTTGTCACTCCCTCTTTTACTGAATTTGTGCAAAGTGAAAAAACCCATTTTTGCCCCTAGGACTGAATTTTCTGGGTACTAGTAACACTCACTTTCCCATTTTCTGGGGTGTTTTCTTTCCTAACCTGGGCCGGGAAAGTTGTAGAATTTTTTTTCTTTGGGAAAAAGTACTTAGAGAAATATTGAAAGTGTCAATTGGCCTCATTTTGGGGGGGGGGGGGTTTTGAAACGATGCCATATATATGAGTTAAAGGAGGCCGGTGTTGGCAGTGCCCTGCTTTAGTGACGAGAGTGGGGTTTGAACCCACGCCTCTGAAGAGATTGCGGTTCTTATATTTTCATGTTATCCCCACCACCTTAGAAAAAAAAGGTAAACACATCATGTATGTCAAAAAAAATCAAAGATTTTTTTCTCTTTTTTTTTCCCCCATTTTTTTTTTTTCTCCAAAGGGGAAAAAAAAAAAAAAAAAAGTTGCAAAACTATCAAAAATAATGACAGTGTTGGGGAGAGTCCCATGAGTCCCATTGAGCAGTGTTGGTCCAGACCCTTGAGGGACTCAGGGGACTCCAAGGGACAGGACAGGAGTCCCCTGAAATTTTCAGGGGTCTGGAGGGGACTCAGGGGACTGGAGGGACTCAAGGGACTCAGGGGTCTGGAGGGGACTCAGGGGACTCTTGGGACCAAAAAATATCTTTGTGTTTTTGTCACAAAGGCCCAAATTTAGGCTGGGGCTTGCATTTTTTTGGTACTTTTGGTTTCAAAGGTTCAAAAAAAGAGGTCCTAGGTTTGGGTGGGATGTGAGGCAAGGCTCATACTACCTTGTTGTGACTATGTAAAAAAAAAAAAAAAAAAAGAAAAAAAAAAAAGAAAAAAAATAAAAAAAATGTCAGGGGGTTTGGAGACCTATGTGTTGGCCAGACTGTTGGGGTCTGAGGGGTCTGGCCCACAAACCACTCCAACACTGCAAATTTTCGACCACACCATGTGGTGTGTTGTGGCATATTTTACACCATATTTTGCATACCTGATGTTCCACATGATGTATGCAACACAGGGTGCACAACATGGCACATGTTTTATAACATGTACCACTATGCTGCACAGGGAAAAGCAGGTGTCACAATATACTGAAAAAAGAAAAAAATAATTCTTTATGACTATATGTCTTTGTTGTTCACACAAGCAAAAAAGATTTTTAAAAAGCTGCAAAAGTTTTTTGCTCAGCACAAGTTGCATAAAGTTATAAAATCATTATTTGAAAGATAAATGTTTGTAACAAAGAAAAAGAGAAAAAAAACTTTTACATATAAGAAAAACATCAGATGTGTTGTTCACTGTTGACCTCCTCATCTGTCATCACTGAGCAAACTGCATGAGCACAGAATCTTGGTTACCTGGGGTGCTCTGGCTGGGGTTGAGCTGAACACCACACACATTAAGGACACAACACAGAATGCAGAAGAAGCTACAACCCAGCCATCCAGCCATTGTGATTAAGGAAATGACATGGAACACAAAAAGCTACAACTCAGCCATGGTGATTAAGGACACAATGCAGAACACAGAAGAAGCTACAACCCAGCCATGGTGGTTAAGGAAATGCAGAATGCACAGTGATGGGTGAATCCAGTCCAGTCCAGTGTACCCAATTTACCAGACTGACCAGACTGACTGGATTGGCCAGACTGACCAGACTGACTGGACTCGAAAATTTTCTGCAATTTTTGACACACCTGCAAACACTTTTTTTTTCAAATATTTTTGGACAATGATTTTTTTTTTCCTTTTTTTTTTTTCTTCTTCTTCTTCTTTATACCACAGACATGCACAGCTCCATCAAGCAATTTGCACCTATCTACTCCAGTGCACTGCAGCTGCAGGTATGTACATATGTCTGGAAATGTTGTATTTGGATGTAACCCAGCTGTGGTGATCGACATGGAATGCAGAAGAAGCTACAACCTGGCCATGGTGAGAGATATATGAGTTAAAGGACCTGCACAAGACTACTTGATTACAGGAGGTACACCACAGCTTCTTCTGTGTTCCAGTGTGTTCTGTGTTGTGTCCTTAATGTGTGTGGTGTTCAGCTCAACACCAGAGCATCTGCAATACATTCCTCCACTTGGGCACTACCAGTGATGACTGATGTGGAGGTCAACAGTGAACAACACATCTGATGTACTTCTTATATTTCCATATTTCTGTAATCCCCACCACCAAATAACATGAAAGAGGTAAAGGAGACCAGTGACAGGGGGTGCACCTTGGCCGCTTCTGTGTTCCACATTGTGTCCTTAATGCATGTGGTGTGCAGCTCAACCCTAGCTGGTGCCCTAAGTAGTTTACTCACCCTGAGCATCTGCAATTTGTTCTTCCACTCAGGGTGCTACAGGTGATGACTGGCCAAGTGGATGGAGGAAATGCCTGTTCGTCATGTTGGTGGTGCCTGCACAAGAACTGTTAACTTGATACAGGGGGGGCACTCTGTAGCAACCTGGGGTAACCAAGATTCTGCACTCATGCAGTTTGCTGCCAATTCATCACCCTGAGCATCTGCATTATGTTCTCCACTTGCACTACTGGTGATGACCAACATGGAGGTCAACAGTGAACAACACATCTGATGTTTTTTCATGCTATCCCCACCACCTTTGGAATGATATACAAGAGTTAAAGGAGGCTGGTGTTGGCAGTGCCCTGCACAAGAACTGTCTACTTGATTACAGGGGGTGCACCACAGCCGGGTTGTAGCTTCTTCTGTGTTCTGCATTGTTTCCTTAATCACTGCAGCCGAGTTGTAGCTTCTTCTGTGCTCTGTGTTGTGTCCTTAATGTGTGTGGGGTTCAGCTCAACCCCAGCCAGGGTGCCCTGGGATTCTGCACTTGTGTGGTTTGCTCAGTGATGACAGATGAGGAGGTCAACAGCAAACAACACATCTGATGTTTTTCTTATATTTTCATGTTATCCCCACCACCTGAAAAAGAAGATAAAGGTTTTTTTTTTTTACCAACTCGGTTGAGGGTTTTATACCTAAGGTACCAAGGAGGGTGAATGAGGGGCTGAAGGCCACACCACAGCAGAAAGGTTTGATCATGAGATAGATTGAGACTCTTCAGGCATCCTGCCACATACCGCAGGTACCCTTAAATGTCTCTTTTCTTTTTTTTCTTCATTTCTTGTTGTTTTTATTGTTGTTGTTGTCTCTCAGTACCTGTGTAACATCTTGTAGACATCTGTTTATATGTTTGAACTCTGCAGCAAAAAAAAGGGGGGATGTGGTGTTGTGGTTGTATCTTGTATGGTCTGGTTCAGTCTGGTCTGGTCCAGTCCAGTCTGGTCAGTCTGGTCAGTCCAGCATAATTGGGTCGAAATTCACAGATCCAGTCCAGTCTAGTCCTAATTAGGATTCACCCATCACTGACACAGGTTGTATAAACATACACACCCTCCTCTTGTACATATTATTTATTATTTCCCCCCATTACATCCAAATACAACATTTGATGTGGAAAGCAGAAACAACAGCTTGGCTTAGGTGTGTGAAAAAATGCAAGAAGACAAGAAAAAAAGAAGGGGAAAAAAAAAAGGTAAACACATCATGTATATCAAAAAAAATCAAGGATTTTTTTCTCTTTTTTTTTCCCTCATTTTTTTTTTTTTTTTTTCCCAAAGGGATTGGGATTAAAATATCTTGCCAGGACAGAGCCTAGCATAGTTAACACTTAGGAAAACACAAGAGTCAACATTAGACCCCTTCAGCCTTCCTCTCTGCTTTGTAAGAGTTGCAGAAAGGTGTTTAAAATGCCTCTCTACCTCTGCTTCTGACTGCATTGTTCTCTCAGGTACTTTGCAAAGTCAGATAAAAGGTCAAAGAACTTGCTTGACCAGAACTCTTCATTGGAATAAGCTGTTACCCCCAACCCTTGGATAAAGCTCTGCAAATTCTTGTCAATTGTCTTTGCAGATACTCCACCATACTTACCTCTTGCACTAAAAGAGAGTAGGTACCCCCTCAGCTCTGCTGAAACAGTTTAACCTCCCTCATACTATGTTTTTTCTTTTTTTTTTTCTTTTTTTCCTTCTGGGGGTGGGGTTGTTAGTAAAATATGTTTAATATTGGGGTATTGTTAAATAAGGTTGCTGCTCACTGTTTCTTTTCTCTTTTTTTCTTTGTTCCTTTTTTTTTTCTCTTCATGGCACCCTTCCACTGGCCAGGGAGTGGAACATGCAGTTCCCATCCTTCTCCATCAATCTCCTCATCAGCTTGAAGGTCTTCATGATCTCATCCACTGACTTGCCAGCCCTGGGTCATTTTGTTCCCTTCTACCAAACTGAAAAGTCGGAACTTGGTGGAATGGTGGAACTGGAACTTGGCAGACAGGGAATTTAAAACCTAACCTATTTTTTTTTGTTTCTTTTCCCCCCCCCCTTTTTTCTTCCTCTTTGCATCATCAAGGTTGAAAGTGGTGACTATATCACCACAACACTGACAGCACAATATTCCATGTCATGTCCTTAATGTGTGCAGTTCATCACCCTGAGCATCTGCAATACATTCCTCCACTTGGGCACTACCAGTGATGACCAATGTGGAGGTCAACAGTGAACAACACATCTGATGTACTTCTTATATTTCCATGTTATCCCCACCACCTGAATGATATATATGAGTTAAAAGAGGCTGGTGTTGGTGGTGCCCTGCACAAGAACTGTCTACTTGATTACAGGGGGAACTGCAGCTGGGTTGTAGCTTCTTCTGCATTCTGCATCGTGTCCTTAATCACCATGGCCAAGTTGTAGCTTCTTCTGTGTTCTGTGTCGTGTCCTTAATGTGTGTGGTGTTCAGCTCACCCTAGCCGGGGTGCCCCAGGTAACCAAGATTCTGCACTTGTGTGGTTTACTTGGTGATGACAGATGAGGAGGTCAACAGCAAACAACACATCTGATGTTTTTCTTATATTTTCATGTTATCCCCACCACCTGAAAAAGAAGATAAAGGTTTTTTTTTTCTTCATTTCTCATTGTTGTTGTTGTTTCTGCAGCAAAAAAAAAGGGGGGATGTGGTGTTGTGGTTGTATCTTGTCCACTGGTTCAGTCCAGTTCAGTCTGGTCAGTCTGGCATAATTGGGTCGAAATTCATTCACACAAGTGGACCAGGCCCCCTGATGGCCTTACCTAAAAAAAATTCCCAGATGGAAAAACTCCTGGATGGAAAAATTCCTGGATATCTGGGAGTTTTTCATTTTACAACTGCATGAGTGCAGACTCTTGGTTACCTGGGGCACCCTGGCTGGGGTTAAGCTGCACACTGCACACATTAAGAACACAACACAGAACACAGAAGAAGCTACAACTCAGCTGCAGTGCCCCCCCTGTATCAAGTTAACAGTTCTTGTGCAGGTACTGCCAACATGATGAACAGGCATTTCCTCCATCCACTTGGCTGGGAAATCTGCACCCTGCACACCCCACAGCCCTTCTGGGGAGGGGAGGGGTCATACCCAACACTGCCAGAGAAACGAAAAAAAAGAAGAAACATATTAAAGGCCCCCTGAATAATCTGGGGTGTTTGGGCTATTATTCAAATGCAATATGGGTCAAAACTGATAAATAAGCTTGTGTGCCTAGCAGAAGGAGTTATTCTGCATGGGGTTTTCATTTACCTTTGCAAAAAGACAAGTTTTTACCAAATCCACCCCCCCCCCCCCCTCTCTCTCTCCCCCCCCCTGTCTAAAGAAGAAAAAATGTAACCCAAAGAAGGGAGATACAGAGGGCCATAAAGAGGGAAGCTTCCATTTCTATCACCATCCCTCACAGTCTTCCACTCATGTTACATTTCTTCAAAATGCTCTTTTCTTTCATTCACTTGCCATTGACTCATGGCTGGTTAAAGCAGCCTTTTATTGTGTAGTCAGTTAGCAATCTGATTTCTTACCTCAACCCCATGTAATGTTTCTCATCAGGATACCCTGTCTCACCATGACAAACAGCCACCCCAGGCACCAGACAGCAATGCAGAACAGTACCTGATTTGTGTGAATTTAATCTTGTCGAGTTTTTTCTTTTTTTTCAGGTGGTGGGGATAACATGGAAATATAAAGAAGTACATCAGATGTGTTGTTCGCTGTTGACCTCCCTCAGTCATCACCGGTAGCGCCCAAGTGGGAGAAGCAGATGCTCTGGGTGGTGAACAGGCAGCAAACTACATGGGCTCAGAATCTTGGTTACCCGGGGTGCCCCGGCTGGGGTTGAGCTGCACACCACACGCATTAAGGCACGACGCAGAACGCAGAAGAAGCTACAGCTAGGCCGAGGTGCGCCCCCTGTAATCAAGTAAGTGGTGCTTGTGCAGGGTGCCCCCACCGGCTTCCTTTAAATCATCGAGTTTTTTTTCTCTTCAGGTCTTCGGGGTGTGGAACTTTACACGGCCTGCGTTTGTTCCTTTTCCTGCACTTTTCCCTACCTTCTTTCTCCCTCCCCTCCCCTTTTTCTCCCACCCCTCTCAGTGGACGCGATCGCAAGAGCCGCACACTGCTAGCATCAACGATAAAACCGTGGAATTTCCAACTGTTGTTCACGTTGATACGCTGTTATTACACTGTTATTGTCTCTATACACCACATAAGCAGCACTTCGATTGAGCTGTGTCATGAACACCTCCACCTTGAGGAGATTAACGAGTCGATGACCTCCCCTGACCCGTTCCGATTAAACACTCCACTGTGTATCTTCCCATTGGTTTCAGAGAAGGTGTTATAGAGACTCTCAGCTTGGACGGTGGAGGTTCCTTCGTCTAACATACCTGACTGCAACCGTGTCCATACCTCTCCTAATGTCTTGGTCACCTTGTAAGATAAAGAGAGGTTGATCCTTGACTTGCTGACTGGGTCGAAAAGATCTTTGAAAAACTTACTCACTCCCCCTTCTGGATCCTTCAGTATCTCACCCATCCCTGTGTATTGCTCATGGTAACTGGCTTCCGATGAGATTATTGTCAGGAATTTTTCTCTGTGGTGTATGTAAATGTCACCTCTGCGTCTTCCTTAACCTCGTTGACAAGTTCAGGTGCAGGCGTGGTTTGGGTTCTAAGCTCCTTCACTTCTTAGTAAGTGTTTGCGACCTCTTTGTACACGCGGTCCATTGCTTTGCAAGGAACTTCTTCTCCTCCTTGAGACTCTTCACTTCTTCTTTCACCTTCTTAAGCTCCTTGAGGGTGTTCTGGAACACTCCTACATTGCTAATTATTGTATCTAATTTCATCTTTATATAAATATGAAAATAATAAATAGAAACCAAATAAAAAATAACCCTCCTTTTTTTTTATAGCTCCTCCATCAGGGAGCACTGACAAGAGGCAACCGAATGGACCATGTAAGAGTCACTCTGGTTCATGATGCACCATACACCAGAAGTTAAGTATGTACTTGGCTTCTTTGTGGGTGTGCCTGAAAAGTTATATAACAGTGAGACAGTACACATTTTTTTTTCCCATGTATATTTGTAACCTTCTTTTCTTTCACATCTACACAATTAATAGGTTAGGTTATCATAACAAAATGACGGTCGATGATTCCAAGAACTGGGCGGACATGGTGGAGGACGATGGTGGTGAAGAGGCCTTTGAGACGCCCACTGGTGACAAGGTTGAGTGCAAAACCCTGGAGGATGGGACAAAAGTTCTGACAGAGATTGTGAGCAAAGACGGTGGGAAGTTTAAGGTCACAAAATATATGAAGACAATTAAAAAAGAGAAAAAAATATACCCTGCTGCAGTGGAAAGACAGAAGCGATGGGTGAAGTTTGGGAAGGCAAAGGACAACTCGGCTGAATTGACTGTGGTGTGTGAACCGTCGAAGCTTGAGCTTGGGAAGAAAGAAGAAATTGACAAAACGAAAATGGAAAGCGAGATTCAGAAGATGGTGCGTGAGGTCTCGATTGCTGTGGCCGGCGGCGGTGGTGGTGGTGCTTATGTTGCACCGACGAAGTCCTCTGCGTCAGAGGCGACAGCAGGAGCCACCGACGAGTCTGGGAAGAAGACATATGTTGCCCCTGGGAGGGGAGCAGGTGAGGCGTCAGGCGGTGACTCTGGCAAACCGCAGAGGGATGACTCATGCACTGTCAGGATCACCAATATCTCGGAAGACATTTCTGAGGACGACCTTAGATCCTTGTTCACGCAGTATGGGCAGATCTCCAGGTCTTACGTCGCTGTCGATAGGGTATGCAGCACAACACATACACGTACACATGATACAGGTCACCAAGGAGAGGCGTGGTTTTGCATTCATCACCTTCAAGAAACAGGAGGACGCAGCCAACGCCATCCGCAACTTGGACAGGCACCCATTCAACCACGTTATCCTCAACGTGGGGTGGGCAAAGCCCCCGCAGAACTAGAAACAATCGTCACCAGACGAGAAAGAAAATCAAAGAAAAAAACATCATTTTTAGTGTGCCCCTCTTTTTTTTCTCTTTTTTTTTTTCTTCCAGACTAACTGAGTGAGCGCGAAAACGCAAACCTTTAAATGTCTGGTGGGCTTTTTTTCTTACCTCGTTAAATACCCCCCTTCTTTTTTGCCACCTCACATTTTCTGTTTATTCCTTTTGTTGCTTTTTTTTTCTTACATTTCTTTCTTTATTTTTTTCCCAGCCCACCTTCTATTGATAGTTTACCCTCACCTTGTCCCCCCTTTTTTTTGATTTTTTCTTCACATACCGTACTTCCACAATGTTCCATTAGCAAAACACAACACGAAGACAGAGTAATGCAGTCCTCCCTCCAAACCATGGGTAGCAGGGCAGTGCTCTTATCGTTCTTCTTGTTTAGTACTAGTGCTTTGCTTGTGAGTATTTGTGCTATTTGAGCATTCCATGCATCCACAGGAATATGTCTCACGGACGGGATACGAGAAGACTTTCTTTCGCACCCAATGTGCATGAGGTTGTTGGAGACGATGGGACTGTGGAGCCCTTTGGATGGGTCACCAGCGGGGAGGCACCTCTCGAGCGTCATAGCAGTATAGGCAGTGATATGAGCAGGAGGAGGAAGCAGTCGCGCAGCGGGAGCCTTGCCTTGCAAAGATGGTGGAACAGTGAAAGCATCGGGCAGCCACAGGCACTGAAGGGCGTCACGGCCTTCCATGACGTGGAGGAGATCGGGTCAGCACTTCGCAAGTGCGCAGACAACACTAGGGAGAGGCTCAAGTCCATCGACGCAGGTGTGCTGTTTCCTGAGCCAGAGGACGCTGAGGACATCGGGGAAGATGAAGAGATTTACAGCCAGCTACCTGAGTCAGACCTCGAATTAGTCAGAACGGAGCTACAGGACAGGGAAGAGCAGCTCCTTCAAGCCGTGCAGCTTGGGACAGGTCTGCTCGACCAGCTGAACGATGTGAGAGCAGAGGCCGCCCTTAATGAGGAAGTCCTGCAACAGAAGATAGACGAGATGTCCGAAGAGATGCAAATGCAGAACTCATACATCACAAAGTACAAGACATCTCTGATGTACCTGCTGAACGTGGAGGAGGAGCTTGTCAACAAATCTGTCGAAAACGACACGCTACAGACAGAGCTGCAGTCACTCTCGGTACGCGCATCAGATGCCTCGAACATTGCTTGGCAGGAGAAGAAGATGTTCGATGATGAAAAGAAGTTGGCATTGCGAGAGAAGTTGAACGAGGAGCAGTCGGCCGAAGTGACCATGAAGCTAAGGGAGTTGAACAACTGGAAAGCCAAAGCTGCAAGGACAGAGAGGTACGAGAGAGAGATGCTTGCTGCGCAGAAAGAAACGCACATCATGGAAAAGGAAGTGCATCGTCTCAAGAAACTTGTGGCTGACAGGGATAACACTGTCTATGGTCTGAGGACACAGCTCAGCTCACAGCGCGAGGAATGGAACAAAGCTTCGTGCGAGTCGACGATTGCAAGACTGAAGAAAGACGCCGTCGTGATGAGGAACAAGATCACTGCACAACAGGAGATGCTGCGTAACACAGAGAACGAAGTCCAGCACTACAGAGCGCTTGCTGAGAGGCTCAACAGCAAGACAAAGCAAGTGGCTTCCGGGACGGCGAAGCAGACGTTGCAGTCCTTGCACAACTCACAGTGCATCAAATTAGCAACCGAGAGAATCCTGTCCGAAATAGCTGCTATGAAGGATGATTTGTATTCCGAGTTCAACCTGTGGTTGAAGGCAGTGGCCGACATGTCCAGGGATAATAGGGCGCAGGGGGACGTGCTCAGGCGGTTGAGAGCAGAGAACAGAGTATTGAAGGACAAAGTGATGCAGCAAGAAGTCCTGGACTCGGACATCGGGAAGCAAACGGCACGAGCGAAACTAGTCTATGGCAGCCAGCTGCTCACAAAGGAAGTGACATCCTTGAGGGATGTGTCCCGTTCTATCCGTTCCCAAGCCTCCGTGAGGCAGGTGACAGAGAAGGAGGTCCAGGAGCTTGCATGCTCAGTTGCTTCGTTGTCAAAACACTTTGTGGCTTTCTTGGGCACGCTTCTCGGTCCCTCTGAGAAGAAACAAATAGGCATCACCATGGACAGCTCTCAAGAAGCCATGAGCCCGCATCTAAACAGCTCACGTGTGATAGTGAAGCCCAAGAGGCGTGCGACTGCTGCCACAGGACTGCGATCAGTCCCTCCAGCATACTCCAAAGGGAGATTGAAGATGTTCTGATATAATGTATCACCACTCTCCATGTCCATGTCCCCCCCCCCCCCCCCCCCATCCCCTCCCTACTTATAAAAGGTTGAGATGCCGCTACCTGATGCGTGCCCCTCCTTGCGTCAATTCTTTACACAGCCATGTACCGCAGGTAAGACAAGTAAGCGGCTGTGGTCGAAGAATTAATACCTTAACAAAGCACCTCACCCGATGATCCCATGCTCTTTTGATGCTTTTGTTATACTCCTTAATTTTTTTCTTTCTTTTTTGCGAGCTGACTACCGACTTCCCTCCATATTATGTTCCCTCCCCTTCACCCCCCTCAGCGAGGGAAGAAACAAAGAAGAGAGCAAACAAGAAAAAAAAGACACCCGAGTTTTTTTTCCTTTTTCTTTTTCGGTTTTTTTTCTTCCACACTCTGGTCTTTATGTGCTTTTAATTCTTTTCCCATAACCCTCCGCTCCCTTTTATATTCCCATTCTTTTACGGCACTAACCGTCCTACTTATCACACGTTATGTTCTGTTCACTTTCCTCTTGAAAGGCGTCACCCGACTGTCCAGTGGAGCGGACATGTGCATATAACAGTTCCTTGCCCCAGGCACCACGAAGCCTCCAGGCCCATTCCTGGTGCCATGAATAGCCAACACGGAGCTCTTGAAGACCCCGCTGCTTAATCTTCGGCTGAGCCACCTAGACCTTGCTTGGTAAGAGAGTATGTTTGCTTTTGTCGCACAGGTCGGTGCGTTACACACCAAAACCTTCGGGCCTTCCCCTGCACATACCCCAACTACTTTGCTTGTTTATTTACTTCGTACTTCACCAGCTTACCACAGGTACACTCCCATACAAGAACAATGGTCAATGCCAAGTGGATGCCTCAGTTTATGATGGTTGCCCCTCAGCCACCTATCAACTTCCACCAGGTGATCCAACCGCAGCATTTGATCCACCAACAACACTTTGACCAACTTCAGCACCAGCAGCAGCAACAACAGCAGCTGCAGCAACAACAACAGCAGCAGCAACAGCAGAGCCGGCACGGGATGACTGTAGGGTGCATGCCTGTGCTCTTCGATATCGAGAAGGTCAACAATGCCGAGAAAGGAGGGCTGAACCCGCTGGTGGAGGTGGTGAAGAATCTCGACAAGTGGGGCATTACTGTGACCGATCCATTGGAGAAAAGGAAAGTGGCGTGTCCCCTGTTCAAGATATGGGTCACAAACGGGCTTCTTGACAGCAGCAGTAAGTCGCACACACACTCCATCTGCATCCTGTACCAGAACGGGAGGTGCAAGGTTGAGAACAACTGCAATCAGATCCACGTGGACCGGGTGTACTACGCACAGCAGAGAACAGGCGTCCCGTGCTGCGCTGAGCACTACGACTTCTTCACATCGTCCCTGCTCGCTGCTAACGTAGTGCAGCTGCCTGTTGTTATCCTCATCGTGACGCTGAAGGGTGTCAGGGTGCCTTATATCTGGCCCGCAAACCTCGTGTCGCTGTCGCTGGGGCTGGCTCACTGTCCCGTGAAGAAGATCGACGGCAGGGACTGCATGATCATCGAGTCCAGCAGGGTGTGCCAAGTCTGGCAGGGAGCTAGGTGTTCGTACGGGAAGGAGTGTAACTATGTGCACCTGTGCAGGAAGGTGTACGAGAATCTGCCCAAAGACGCTGCTGCGCACAGGGTAAAGAAGGCCCCTTCGTCCGTAAACTCGTCGGCCAGCACGGTCACGCTGACTCCGCCTGCTTCGCAGTTGCCATTGAAGACAGTGCCATTGCCACCACCGCTGCCCTCTGCAGGCCAGACTGCCCGCGACAACGACAACACTGGCTTCGTCACTCGAGCGAGCACCACGCGCGACTTCATCAGCATCCAGTCCACCGAGCCCATGCAGGCACCGCCCCTCACCAATACGGAGAGCATGGAAGACCTCGTGTCACATCTGCCGCTCTCCTTCTCCAGAGAGTCTTCTCCCATCGCTCCTGTCGATGACGAAGTTCTAATTAACTTCGCAAGCAAGTTCACACGGCAACCGTGTACTCAGCCCACTACCTCACCTGCCGCTGCCGAATAGTGTGACCAGTGTCCCTTCCTTGTTGTAAACACTACTAGTTATAACCCTTCTGAAGGGTGCGAACGAAAGTCTGAAAGTCAAGTTGAACGGAAAGGCTCCAACAAGAAAGGAACGAAAAAAAAAAAATGGGAAAAAAAAACACAGAAAAAAAAAGGGAGAAATAAGTGGGGGAAGTGTAAACTGGCAAGCAAAAGGGAGAAGTGAGGTTTCTTTTTTTGCCTGCCAAGCCACCCCCTGCACCCTGTGCTATGCTGCAAAGCCATCTTTGCTATTTTTATACTTTTCTATACTCTAACTGCCTTGTCTTTTTTTTTTTCCTCTTTCTTTTCCTCTTTTTTTTCCAGCTATCATTTGTGTTATAACTAACGAGACATCGCCTTTCAGGTGGCATAAGGACAGCGAAGGCCCTGCTGTGCTCCAGCAGGGCTGCTATGCTGCCGTTGTGGATGGGGCCTGGCCAATAGAATTACTTCCACCGTCCCACCCATGCTATCTGCACCCGCCCTTCTTATGTGTCATTTGCCAATATGTCACTCCTGAGTGGGCATCCATGTCCTTCGCATCTTCGTGAGTTGTGGCGGGTTGCTCTTACTTTTCCTTACTACATTTCCGAAGTATTTTTTCTTCTTCTTTGGGAGCGCGAAAATGCGAAACCTTGAACCAGTTTTTTTTTTTCTTTTCCTCCATGTGACATAAACATATAAAAAAAATAAAATAAAAAAGAACAGGGAAAGGACACAGCAACAGAAACCCCGAAATGGAAAAAGAGGAAAAAAAATATTGGAATTTTTTTCTCATCTGTTGTCCTCTTCCCCCCCAAAAAAAAATGTTCCAAAAAAAAAAGAGGGGGGATTTATAGGATGTTCCCTTTCTTTGTACGCACAACCTCTTTCGTTTCGCCATTCCACGCATATTTTTTGTTTTAAAAACTTTTTTTTTATGATGAACAGAAACGCTTGTTATTGTAAGTATCGAAGAAAAAAAAAAGAATATTCTGGCAGCGTAGCAAAGTATCTCTTTTTAATTAAGTACACGGCAGAATGGGCCAAACACAAAAATGAGGCGATTGCCTTTAAGGTGATCCTGTCGTTTACTGCAAGTTTCCCTTCAAAGACCGTTATGTGCACAAGTGATGTTGCAATCAAAGAAATAACTTGCCTATACCCCCATTTTTTTTTTTTTTTTTTGCCTTCTCAAGTTTTTTTTCTTCGTTCTCTCGATATTGTTATTTAGTTTTTGCCCCCCCAACCCACTGGCCCTTCATCTGGAACAAAAGGAAAAGGAGAATGGAGCATTTCAAATAAAGCACTTTACATACCATACCTGACTCCTTCTGAACATGCCTAGTTTTTTCTCCTCTTCACTCCCATTCCTATCCCCCTTTGGTTGTTAAACACAAAAGTGTCTATTTTTTTTTTTAGAGGGGTTTTGTTTTAAAAACAGTTTTTTTTTTTTTTTTTCAAAAAAAAAAAATAATACGAGAGTGTCTTCCCCTCTCTCTCCTCCCTTCCTCAGTTATGCAAAAAAGAAAAAAAAAAAGAAAAAGGAAAGAAAAAAAAAGTGAACAGTTGAACGAAAATTGTTAAACATTCAGACATTTCACACTTCGTCACCTCGTCTTCTTTTGTCCGCTCCCACACCCCCCCCCATGTATTTTCCACCTTGTTTTTTTTTTTAAAGTACACACTTTCGAAGGCTCGACAGAAGAGAACAAAAAAAAAAAAAAAGAAAAGAGAAAAAAAGAAATAGATCGAAACAGTTATATCATACTAGTGCTAAGGGAATGTGTCCCTGCTATTTTTTTTTTATATTTTTTTTTTTATTTATCCCCACCGTCACAGCTTCTTTGGGCTAGACAAACAAAAATAGTATGACATTTTTTTTTTTTTATTATTATTATTCACTGTTCATACCTTGCAACCTAAACTACTTTCTTTTAATATAATTTCAGGATATCTTTAGACTCACGACAAAAAAAAAAATCCTTAAAAATCAAACCCCGCGACAAAATCCTGAAATTTCTAAAAAAAAAAAAAAAGTAGCCTTAAAATTTTTAGATTGCAAGGGTATAGCTGTTATAAAAAAAAGTTTCCAACCCCCCCCCCCCCTCCCCCCCTCAGGAAATTGCCACTGTTTAGATTCAGTTTTCTTTGATCTTCTTTAAAAGAAACTTTTCTAAACCCCCTTCCCAACTGCGAGTGGTGATCTCTTTAGAAAAAGTAAATTTTGTTCCAAAAAAAAAAAAATGAAACAGAGGCAGAGCCTTCTCCTCCCCTTCTTTTTGAACCCCTCTCCTTTTATCTACCCATACTCTTTGCCCCAACAATAAAGAAAGTTAGTTTTCCCCTTTACCCCCTTTGTTCCCTTCTCTCTCCTTTGTTGTTAGTATTCTTTTTTTCTTTCAGTACAGCGAAGGGAGTACCTTGAGCCTACCCACGTCATCGACATCTCTGAGACAGAGGCAATTTTTTTTTTTGTTGAATACCTTGTCACTCCAAGGCAGTACGGGGCGTTGGCGTGATTCCTTTAGAGATATGAGGGTTGGACCGTGCACAGATTTGGTAACGCACCTAGTTGGTCCTATGGGACTGCTCTATGTCGATTGAGCCGGGGGAGCTTCTCTTCTTTTTTTTTATTTATTAATTGTTCCCTTTCCCTACTCAAAGCCTTGCCAGACCTTTGGGTTCTTCCTTGACCAGTTCCCGTTTTTGTTTCAATGTTTTCCCTTTTTTTTAAAGTTTCAGCTTTTTGGGTATTCTTTTTTTTGGGGGGGGGTGAATCTTTCCTTTTCCAAATGTAAAAAAAAAGTTCTTCACTCCTTGTTGTTTTTTTTTCTTTGATGGAACACCCCCATTTTTTTTTGTCGTTTAACGCCCTCACCGTTATGTGATGGCACGTGGGTGTTGGTCAGGCCTTGCTGATACCCACTGTCATCACTCATGATTGTAATTTAGCACGTCGCTGCTTTATAGGGGATTTGTAAAAAAAGAAACAAAAAAAAAGAAACAAAAAAGGGCAGCATCAGAAAAGGGCCATTTGTGTGCCGGGTCCATTCTGACACCTTTTATTTATTTTTTGCCAAAAGGAAAGGGGGGGGGGGGAGAAAGAAAGAAAGAAAGAAAGAAAGAAATCCACTTTCAGTGTAGGGGTTTTTTTGTTCTCTCTTCTCCCTCCCCCCCCCCCCCCCGCAATATTCTTTTTTTTTTAAAAAGAAAACAAATACCAAAAGAAAGAATACTATCATGTTTTCCATCACCAGCCCATTATAGTCCCCCCCCTTCTACCCTGCAGTAAGTTTTTTTTTTGTTTTGTGTTTTAAAGTTCTGTTTTTCCCACCACTTGCGGCCCCAATACCCCCCTTCCCTCCATCCACTCTGAGGCCGCTCAGTTCGCTGCAAACATTTTTTATTATTTTTTTTATATTAATACTAGTGGGGTTGCCCTGTTTTCAAGAAGGGCAAGAAAACAATCTAACTTCTAAATTCTTCGGCATCCCCCAATATCCCCCCTCCCCACCTCTGTATTGAGAAATCAGAATTTTTATTTACCTCCGCAAAGGTTTTTTTTTTTTTTTTTTTTTTTTTTTTTTTGGCATGTGAAAGAAAACAGCGCACCATGTTTGCCGTTCTTAGGAACGAACAACCAAGAAGAAAGAAAATAGAACTCAAAAGAAGGGAAAAAAAAAATGAAATTAAAAAATTCGCAAAGCTACCTTTCACCCCCCCCCCCCTTTACAGTAAAGAGAGTTTTAAATATTTTACTGCCTTATAAAAGAAATACTCCGTTTGCCGAAAATAATAAAAAAAAGAAAATACCCGTGAGAGAAATCTTGAATTCCTTATTTTTTCCCGCCAGAGACATAGAGGGTACAATGTGGAGACCAAAATTGTCATTGTGCAAAAAAAAAAAAAAAAAAAAAAAAAAAAAACACCTCGTGCCACTTAAACAAAGATTTTTTTATATTCCTCTACATCAGCTGAAATTCTCTCCCCCCTTTACTGTAACCCCCCCCCCCCATTCTCTATCTTATAGTTACTTTTTTTCGAACGGATAGTTTACCGCAGTTTTCTTTTATCGAGTTTTCCCATCTCCTCCCCCCCATTGTTTTTGTTTTTATAAGCCACAAAACAACAAAGAACTGGTTAGCGAAGGCCTGGGGAGGAACCCTTTTGGTGTGCCAATGACACATCACTATTGCTGCGAAGGAGGGACATTGGGGGGAAAAAAAAATATTAAGGGAAAAAAAAAAAGAAACAGTTATAGCAAGCGCGCATACCACTCTCCCCTCTTTTTTTCTTCTTCTTTTTTTTTCTCCTATGCATACTGAAACCCCCCAAAAAATGAATTTAGTGAGACCTGTTCTAGGTACTTGGAACATCATTTTCCTTTCTTTTTGGTTTCTGGAAAAAATTCCCCCTCCCCCGATTTGGGTTTCAAGTATGTTATGTGTAAATTTCGCTCGGTGCCCTACAGGTATTTTCCCTCCCCCGCCTTCCTGCCCCCAAAGCTAATCACACAACTTTGTTGAAGTTACTGTTGCTTTTGTTTCTCTCTTTTTTTTTTTTTTTTTTTTTTGGTCTTCTCGTTATATTTTATGCCCCTTTTTTTATTTATCTTTCGTGCTTTCAATGAAAGGGCCGCCCCATAGGCCCAACCCTAGTTTTCTTTATTTTCACATTTATCGCTTTAAAAAAAAAAAAAAAAAGGGAGGAAAATTCATTTTTTTTTAAAAAAAGAAATCCTGTTCCTTTCCAAGAACCAACAAAAAAAAAATCCTTCCCTTCCTTCGGAAGTGGAGGGTGTGCCTCCTCCCCTCCCTCCACCCCAGTTTACCAGTTTTGCCCTCTTTTCCCATTTGTGTTTGTCTTATATATTAAAGTGAACCATCCTTTTATCCCCAATTGCATTTTAGGCGAAAAAGATATTGAAGTTTCTTCAGAAGTGGGGGGGGGAAGAAAACTGAATTGCAAAAAAAGAAGGAATTAAATATTCTTCTTGGAGTTTTCTTTTCCATATGTTTTGACCCCCCCCCCCCCCCCAGTATTCCTTTTTAATGCTGGCTAATACCAACCAGCAGGTTTATTGGAGGGTTGTTCTGGTAACCGCAAGAAAAAAAAGAGTTGAGTTTTATAAAAATGATAATATTATAGTATGCTGTCACCACCACCCACATGATTGGTTTTTTTCTTAGGAAAAATAAGAATAAAAAACGTACTTTTTCTTTTTCCCACCACCGCTACCACCAGTCAGTTGTATGCAACTCGTGTAAATTTTAGTACACATGTTTTTTTTTTTTTTTTTCCTTTCCTTTCCTTTCCTTTCCTTCCCCCTCTGGGGAAGTGGGAAGGAAGGTACACATGAGCGCCTTTTTTTTTCTTTGCTAAAAAACAAAAAAAATAGAAAGGAAGAAAACATGAACACCGACATGAACAAACAAAAAAAACCCCCCTGTTAAAGAGAGCCACACCCTCTCGCTTAGAATTTTTTATTACACTTTTTTTATGTTTTTTTCCCCCCTTTTCTTAGCCGCCTACACACAGCTTCCCCAAGGGGAAGCATTTAAGGGGGAAAAAAAAGAAATGAGAAGATCAAATTTTGTATCTTCCCCACTCCCCCCCCCTTTTTTTTGTTTTGCTATCCTTGTGCTAAAAAGGGTTTTTTTTTCTTTTTTTTTTTACACCCATGGTAGGTGGTGTCAAGGAGTGGGATTTTGCCTTCTCTAGTGTTTTGTACAATACTCACCCACCACTTTCCCCTGCCCTTTGTCAGCTTCCATCACATACATCTATACCTTTTTGTTCTTCCCCCCCCCCCCCTTCTCCCCCAGTATTTTTTTTACAAGCCCCTTGCTACTGTCCCCCCCACCCCTTGTCTCGCCGGTCTTCTAATAAGAAATCGCTTTTTTTTTTCCTCCCTCAGTCCATCTCCTTTTTTCTGTCCCTTTTCGTAGGTGTGACATGTCACTCTCCTTCTTACTTCCTCCTTTTCTCCCCCCCTTCGGAAAGATGTAAATAAAAAGTGCATGCAAGCCTTACTTCAGTTCCCGGGTTTCCTTTTTTTTTAAAGTGCTTTCGATCAACAAACAAGAAGAAAATTAAAGAAAAAGGGAGAGGGATGAGGTGACTCGACTTTGTATGGCAGGACTTTTATTATTGTTTTTTTTTCTCGTTCTTTTTAAGGGCTTTCACAAGGTGACGAAGTTGTGGAGATACTATGTTTGCATACAAAATAAGCAACAAGTCTTCTTTTTTTTTTTCTCCATTCTTTTTTATTCACAACTTGCGGGTACAATTCTCTTGCAGAAGGAGAAACAAACAAAAAAAAGGGCGAACCAACCCTCCGGGATTTTATAAACGAAAATACTGGATGCTAGGTGTGATTAAAGAAGAACAATACATATAGAGGACAAAATGTCAAGGAAGAAGTTTAAAAGAAAAAGAAGAAAAAAGAAAGAGGAAGGACGAAGGAGGGGGAAAAAATAAGGTTGATTTCTTGTTACTCCTGCTCCTGCACGGCACCTCTCCTTCTCCTTCATTTACACAGAAGAAGGGTTCACACCGCTCACTGGATTGCTGCCCATCACTTCCCAGACAGCCTGCCCCCATATACATATCCCCTCTCTCCTTGTATTGTTGCAACCCACCCTACCTGCTTATACCACCACAGCATTATCACTTATCATCTAAAATGTCTGACAAGACCAAGCACGAGCCCAGGGACCACGACTCCTTCGAGGATGACAAGCTCCCCGATGACGTGAAGGTGTGCCCCTCCTTCGACGAGATGCCCCTCCACACCAACCTCCTCCGCGGAATTTACTCCTACGGGTATGCAGTGTTGTCGTCATTTCACACTTACATCACAACAGGTTCGAGAAGCCCTCCGCCATCCAGCAGCGTGCCATCATCCCCTTCATCAAGGGTGGTGACTTGATCGCCCAGGCCCAGTCTGGTACTGGTAAGACTGGTGCTTTCACCATTGGTCTCCTCCAGCGCATGGACTGGACCACCAGGGCCTGCCAGGGTCTTGTCCTCTCGCCCACCCGTGAGCTGGCCGTGCAGACTGAGCAGGTCATCAGCAACATCGGTGAGTACCTCTGCGACGGTACCTTCTGCCACACCTTCGTTGGTATGTAATGACATCAAACACCCAAACCCAACACCTCAGGTGGCACCCGAGTGAACGATGATTTGAAGAAGCTCTCCCAGGGTGTTCTTGTGGCCGTCGGTACCCCCGGTCGTGTCTTCGATGTGATCAAGAGGAACGCCCTCAAGACCGACCACCTTAAGGTATGCTCCACATGAGTGGACGAAGGTCAACACACCACAGGTCCTGACCCTTGACGAGGCTGACGAGATGCTCAGCCAGGGTTTCTCCGAGCAGATCTACGAGATCTTCAAGTTCCTCCCCAAGGACGTGCAGGTGACCCTGTTCTCCGCCACCATGCCCCCTGAAGTCCTTGACCTTACCCAGAAGTTCATGAGGGAGCCCATCAGGATCCTTGTGAAGAAGGAGGCCCTGACCCTTGAGGGTATCAAGCAGTTCTACGTGGCGGTATGTTGCACTTCTAGAACAACCACAACCGCACACCACCTATAGGTTGAGGAGGAGTACAAGCTCGAGACTCTGATGGACCTGTACGACTCTGTCTCCATCGCCCAGAGTGTGATCTTCTGCAACACCCGTCGTAAGGTTGACTGGCTCGCTGAGAAGATGAACCAGAAGGAGTTCACCGTGTCCTTCATGCACGCTGAGATGCCCAAGGGTGAGAGAGAGAAGGTCATGAAGACCTTCAGGTCTGGTTCCTCGCGTGTGCTGATCTCCACCGACCTGCTGGCCCGTGGTATCGACGTGCACCACGTTTCCATTGTCATCAACTTCGACCTTCCCGCCAACAAGGAGAACTACCTGCACAGGATCGGTAGGTCTGGTCGTTACGGTAGGAAGGGTGTTGCTATCAACTTCGTGAACACCAAGGACGTGAACCTCCTTAAGGAGCTTCAGGTTTGTGAAATAGAAAATCTTGAACAACGACACCACACCACAACAGGAGTTCTACAACACCACCATCGAGGAGCTCCCCATGGACTTCGCCTCCCACTTGGAGTAGACTGGAGAGGAAGGTTGCTAGATTTAGGTAAAATTTTTGTGTTCAGTAAAAGGTTAAGTCAGATCATGAAGAGCGGTGGCCCGAGGTGCCTCTCTTCGTCCCTCCCTTCGACCCAGCCCAAAGGTGTTTTCTTTCTTTTTTTTCTTTCTTGAATTAATTGTGTCTCCCATTTTTTTATTATATTTTCTTTCCCCCTATTTTTTTCTTTTGCTTATCAGAACTAAATGGAAAATACAGTGGAAATATTACAAAAATCTCTCTTTGTCCTTCCCAACCCTCCCCCCCTCCTTTCTAACAAGTACCGAATCAAAATTTTCCCCGTTACCCCCCCCCCCCCCCTTTGCTTTTTAGGACACATTTTTATTTTCTTTTTTCCGGTCTCTTTCCTGGCGCTGTTGCTTGCTATCTGAAGCCTCTCATAGAAGTGGCGCCCTCTTGGGGAGGGAACACATGTCTAGTATCGCGCTAGGCTCGGTCAAGTGAGGGAGGCTGTAACGGTGAAGTGCAAGAGAGAAGGGTTAACTATTTGAAGTGGGAGATAGGTGCAATTTTTGCGGCTGCCTAAATATTGAAAAAAAAAGAATGCTTGCTTATTTCCGTTTTCGGCCAGACTAGGGCTACAGAGCAACGACTTTAGGCGAAGGCCCTCCCCTTTTATATTCCCCCCACTTTTTTTTATACTTTTCTCCCTATTTTTATTTCCCCCCTACGAAAAAATAAGAATTATTGGCGCCTGCACCCCCCGCTTCTGCCCATTCCTCTTGTTCACTTAGTTTCTCCTGCCTGTCTTTCTTACTTTGGCTTTTTCACATCTTTGTTATCTATATGGGTACTGACAAGCAGTCCCCGGCATGTGTTGGGGGGTGCTGCTCCTGGCTCTTCTGATGGTGAGTAGCAACAAGTGACAGGAAACTAAGAGACATAGCAAGCGGTTGAAAGTGTCGTAACTAAAACGAAAAAAAACTTACTTTAAAGTATAATACCAAATTTTAAAAAAAAGAACAAATAGAAAAAAAAAAAAAACAAGAAACAAAGAGATGACTTAGTTTTTAAATAAAGCAGAGAAGACCCAACCCGCCGTTTTTTCCATTACTTTGTTCCCTCTCTGTTATTTCACTCTTACGCTGCGCTATCACACATCCCGCAGGCACAGGACGGGACAGGTTCTTCTACTTGTTCATCGAAAATGTCAGATAAAGCCGTGTGCCCCTCCTTCGACGAGATGCCCCTCCACACCAACCTCCTCCGCGGAATTTACTCCTACGGGTATGCAGTGTTGTCGTCATTTCACACTTACATCACAACAGGTTCGAGAAGCCCTCCGCCATCCAGCAGCGTGCCATCATCCCCTTCATCAAGGGTGGTGACTTGATCGCCCAGGCCCAGTCTGGTACTGGTAAGACTGGTGCTTTCACCATTGGTCTCCTCCAGCGCATGGACTGGACCACCAAGGCCTGCCAGGGTCTTGTCCTCTCGCCCACCCGTGAGCTGGCCGTGCAGACTGAGCAGGTCATCAGCAACATCGGTGAGTACCTCTGCGACGGTACCTTCTCAGGTGTTTTTACAAGTATGCAGATGACACACACAATCACCCGTAACAGGTGGTAACTTCGAGAACGATGACTTGCAGAAGCTCTCCCAGGGTGTTCTTGTGGCCGTCGGTACCCCCGGTCGTGTCTTCAGCATGATCAAGAGGAACGCCCTCAAGACAGACACTCTTAAGGTCCTGACCCTTGACGAGGCCGATTTGATAGTCAGCAAACTAACCAAGCAGATCTACGAGATCTTCAAGTTCCTCCCCAAGGACGTGCAGGTGACCCTGTTCTCCACCACCATGCCCCCTGAAGTCCTTGACCTTACCCAGAAGTTCATGAGGGAGCCCACCAAAATCCTTATAAAAAGGGAGGCCCTGACCCTTGAGGGTATCAAGCAGTTCTACGTGGCGGTATGTTGCACTTTAGAACAACCACAACCGCACACCACCCATAGGTTGAGGAGGAGTACAAGCTCGAGACTCTGATGGACCTGTACGACTCTGTCTCCATCGCCCAGACTTTAGTGTTTTGCAAAGCCCCTGGTAAGGTTGTCTGGCTCGCGGAATATTTGAACCGGAAAGAGTTCACCGTATCCTCATTGCACGATGAGTTGTCCGAGGAAGAGAGAGGGGTGGCTTTACGTGCCTTCAGGTCTGGTTCCTCGCGTGTGCTGATCTCCACCGACCTGCTGGCCCGTGGTATCGACGTGCACCACGTTTCCATTGTCATCAACTTCGACCTTCCTGTCAACAAGGAGAACTACCTGCACAGGATCGGTAGGTCTGGTCGTTACGGTAGGAAGGGTGTTGCTATCAATTTTGTGGGCACCAAAGAAATGAACCTCCTTTTGGAGTTGCAGGTTTGTGAGAACAAAATCTTGAACAACGACACCACACCACAACAGGAGTTCTACAACACCACCATCGAGGAGCTCCCCATGGACTTCGCCTCCCACTTGGAGTAGCCTTGCTAGATTTAGGTAATTTTTTTTTGAGTTTTTGTTGCTCAACAAAGAGCATTATTCTAGCTAAAATCTCTTTGCAAAAATCTTATATCTCTCATTTCCACTTTCTTTTCAAATGAAGATTTTATTTGAAATTTCATTCTTGTTACTTGGTCCCTCTTCCTCTATTCTCTTTCTTCCTGCCGCGATCGCATCATGATTGCATCGCTGCAGCACACATGCCAAGTTATATCCCTTCGGACACTACTTTTGACGACAATGTGACAGAGCCAATGCATGTCCCCTTCGGTAATATGCGGCTATCAGACCGCCTACTTCGTGGTCTCCATGGTAATATTTGTAACTTTGAGAAGCCCACGCCCCTCCAGCGACGTGCCATCAGGCCTTTCACTATGGGAGGCGACCTTGTCGTCCTTGCACAGTCGGGTTGCAGTAGGACACTTATATTCACCATTGGTCTCCTCCAGCGCATGGACTGGACCACCAAGGCCTGCCAGGGTCTTGTCCTCTCGCCCACCCGTGAGCTGGCCGTGCAGACTGAGCAGGTCATCAGCAACATCGGTGAGTACCTCTGCGACGGTACCCTCTGCCACACCTTCCAAACCGGCAGCGGGCCTTCTAACCCCAGTCAGCAGACACCCATAGCCGTGGGCACTCCCCAATGCACTCTTGACGCAGTCACACAGGGCACTCTTGACGTTGAGCAGTTCAAGATTGTAGTTCTCGACGAGGCTGACGAGATGCTCAGCCAAGGTTTCTCCGAGCAGATCTACGAGATCTTCAAGTTCCTCCCCAAGGACGTGCAGGTGACCCTGTTCTCCGCCACCATGCCCCCTGAAGTCCTTGACCTTACCCAGAAGTTCATGAAGGACCCCGTCAGAGTTAAAGAACCAAAACACTGTGCCCTTCAGTACAACAGACACTTCCTCGTTTTGTCAGATGAAAAGGATAAGCATAAGGATAAGCTTTCAATCTTGTTAGATGTCCACGTATCAAGGCCCTTCAAGCACGATGTGATCTTCTGCAACACGGTTTCGAAGGCTGAATGGCTGGCCGAAGCCATGACAGTGGAGAAAATCCGTGTGTCTCTCCTGCACTACGACATGCCTTTCGGTGAGCAACGGAAGGCTGTCACCGACTTCAAATCCGGCGACAGCGCAGTTCTGATCTCCACCGACGACGTGGAGCATGGCGTCGATACGTCCGTTGCAGTAGTGCTCAACTATGATCTTCCAGACTACCAGGACTACGCGAGCAGGCTGGGCGAACCTGAGAACTACTGCCGCACATCAAGAAGACCTGTTGCCATCAATTTCATCACGGACCATGAAGCAAAGCGGGTTGCAGACATCAAATCTTTTTACTCAATTTCCATCGAAGATTTACCCTTTGATTTTCCATCCTACATAGCTTAGAAGGAGGGTGTTCTAATTCAGTTTCTAAGTTATTTACCCCTTTATTCATGTAATATTCAGCGCATCTCAGATCTATTTGAATTATCATGCCTGAGAAGACGGAACAGAAACACGAGCCCAAGGACCACGACTCCTTCGAGGATGACAAGCTCCCCGATGACGTGAAGGTGTGCCCCTCCTTCGACGAGATGCCCCTCCACACCAACCTCCTCCGCGGAATTTACTCCTACGGGTATGCAGTGTTGTCGTCATTTCACACTTACATCACAACAGGTTCGAGAAGCCCTCCGCCATCCAGCAGCGTGCCATCATCCCCTTCATCAAGGGTGGTGACTTGATCGCCCAGGCCCAGTCTGGTACTGGTAAGACTGGTGCTTTCACCATTGGTCTCCTCCAGCGCATGGACTGGACCACCAAGGCCTGCCAGGGTCTTGTCCTCTCGCCCACCCGTGAGCTGGCCGTGCAGACTGAGCAGGTCATCAGCAACATCGGTGAGTACCTCTGCGACGGTACCTTCTGCGGTACCTTCGTTGGTATGTAATGATATCAAACACCTATAAAAAATTCACAAGGTGGCACCCCCATTAACACCGATCTGCAGAAGCTCTCCCGAGGTGTTCTTGTGGCCGTCGGTACCCCCGGTCGTGTCTTCGATGTGATCAAGAGGAAGGCACTGAAGACCGACAGCCTTTCGGTATGGCATGCCTGCCGACTGTATCCAACCACAGGTCCTGACCCTTGACGAGGCTGACGAGATGCTCAGCCAGGGTTTCTCCGAGCAGATCTACGAGATCTTCAAGTTCCTCCCCAAGGACGTGCAGGTGACCCTGTTCTCCGCCACCATGCCCCCTGAAGTCCTTGACCTTACCCAGAAGTTCATGAGGGAGCCCATCAGGATCCTTGTGAAGAAGGAGGCCCTGACCCTTGAGGGTATCAAGCAGTTCTACGTGGCGGTATGTTGCACTTCTAGAACAACCACAACCGCACACCACCTATAGGTTGAGGAGGAGTACAAGCTCGAGACTCTGATGGACCTGTACGACTCTGTCTCCATCGCCCAGAGTGTGATCTTCTGCAACACCCGTCGTAAGGTTGACTGGCTCGCTGAGAAGATGAACCAGAAGGAGTTCACCGTGTCCTTCATGCACGCTGAGATGCCCAAGGGTGAGAGAGAGAAGGTCATGGCCACTTTCAGGTCTGGCTCTTCGCGTGTGCTGATCTCCACCGACCTGCTGGCCCGTGGTATCGACGTGCACCACGTTTCCATTGTCATCAACTTCGACCTTCCTGTCAACAAGGAGAACTACCTGCACAGGATCGGTAGGTCTGGTCGTTACGGTAGGAAGGGTGTTGCTATCAACTTCGTGAACACCAAGGACGTGAACCTCCTTAAGGAGCTTCAGGTTTGTGAAATAGAAAATCTTGAACAACGACACCACACCACAACAGGAGTTCTACAACACCACCATCGAGGAGCTCCCCATGGACTTCGCCTCCCACTTGGAGTAGACTGGATACGGCGAAGGCAGTGGTAGTGGCAGGGGTTTTTTTTTTTAATTATTTCTTGCATTGCGGTCTGGGCACGCCCTTTGTGGCAACGGTCATAAAGCGTGTTGCAGTACAACAAGCACTTAACACGTGTGTTTTGGGCCGCTCTGCTCAATTCCCCCAATCTTTCCCCACACATTTTTTTCTTCTTCCCTCCCCTCTTCACCCCACACTATTTCAAATGAACCCACCCACCCTAGACCCCACGTTAAGTATGTTGGCCAGCACAGACCGGGAGAGGGCATCTAGTTCAATGCCTCAGTCTTGATGTTCTGTCATAATTGTTACACGAACCAACTGCTATTCGGTAAAGCAATGGAAACAGACAAGGAGGCACGGAGGGCTTCATGTTTCTTTTTTGCTCTTTCAGGTTTTCTTTGCCCACTATCTGCTTCACGAGTGCAGGGCACTTTGTACGGCTGCCAGGCTGGCAACGTGCGAGAGTCCTCCTTTATTGTGGCAATTTGGGGGAGAAAGAAAATGAAAAAAGGGGGGGTAAATAAATGCAGAGAGATAACATTATTTTTTTTTGGAGAGCGCCTTTTCTTGGCTGCTATATTCGTGAATTTTAATAACAGGAAAAAAAGTATGGAAAAAAGGAATTTAAAAAAAAAGAAATATTGGAGAGAGGGGGAAATGGGGGTGCCTGCTTTCCGAGCTGGTATCTTCCCCTCTGGTTATCAACATGAAAAAATATCTTGGGTACATTTAAATGAAAAAAAAAAAAAATTACGTCCCCTTTCCCCTCATCCCTGCCCTTGACACCGCCACACTGGGTCTTGTGCTGCACTTGCCCTTATGTTTGCGTTAAAAAAAAAAAGCTACACGTTTTTCACCCTACGCCAGCCGCCTGCCAACCTTCACGTACTCCCCATCTCCCCACATTCCATAATTCTCGTAGAAGAAGGAGGGAACACAAAAGGGATGAGAAAAAAAAATGTCAGTTCGGAGTGTTTTTTTTTTTTTTTTTTTTTTTTTTTTTGAGTCCCAACCCTCCCCCACGCATGCTCCATGCTTATTAATCTAGAGTGGTCCCTTACCCTCCTGTTTTGTCTTTGTACACAACCTTAACCACCACAGCACACTGATACCATGAAGGAGTACTTACCCATCAAGTACCCCTTGTCAACAGGGATACTCGTGCTGGGCTTTGTTTACGGAATACTCCAGGCCCTTCTGGGGACTGTGCTGGGGTTGGTTGTGTTGGTTGTGTTGTTGGCAGTATTTGTAGGTGCGTGTCTGCTAGTGGGGAAGAAGTATTTCAAGGAAGATGTCAAGGAGAGGAGGAAGGCCATCAAGCTCCTGATGGTAGGGGAGCCGGAGCGCAGTATTGAAGAGTGCAGGGAAGGGAAGAATGTGGACATCTCGATTGTGGTGCCGTGCTACAACGAGGAGAATAGAATTGAGCGGATGCTGAAGGAGACGGTGGAGTACCTGCGAGAGAAGGAGAAGGGGCGGGAATGGGAGATCGTCATAGCCGATGATGGGTCGTCGGACAGCTCAGTCCACACGTGTCTTAAGCTGGCAGTGGGTTATGGCATTCAGAAGAATCTGAAAGTCGTGGCTGTGAAGCCCAACAGAGGAAAGGGCTACGCTGTGCGGCAGGGCGTCTTCGCCTCGTCAGGAAGCCTCATCCTCATGGCAGACGCTGATGCTGCATCAGATATCAACGAGTTCCATGCGCTGGAGGCAAGCCTTTCCCCGACTACCAACACCTGCATAGCTGTAGGGTCGCGCGCGCATATGGAGGAGGACTCTAAAGCCTCCCGCACCCCCGTGAGAACCCTCCTCATGGTCCTCTTCCACTTCTGTGTTGTTTTCACCTTCGCCTTCTCCCACCGCTACACGCACATCAAAGACACGCAGTGTGGGTTCAAACTTTTCACAAGAGAGGCCGCCTTTAAAACTTTCTCCAACATCAGGCTTGAGAGATGGGCCTTTGATGTCGAGCTGGTATGCCATAACAAGGAGGGAGGGAGGGACATCACAAACAACAGCTTGTCGCTGCTAGCATTCTAGGCTACAACGTCTCAGAGGTGCAGATCAAGTGGGAGGAGATCGACGGTTCACACGTATGCAATATCTGTTTCAAACTTCAATGCACACCAGATGTCGGTCAAGGGCATGGTGCGTATGGGGCTGGAGCTTCTCCTCACGAGTATATGTATCCGCTTTGGGTTGTGGGACGTGCAGGACGTGGACCTGTGAATGTAGAAATGAACTATGAGAACTTTAAAAAGAAAAAAGGAAAAAGAAAACCGCCCGAAGATGAAGAGTGCAGAACGAGATAGACAGCCCTTTAAAATCAGTGTGCAACTTTCTTCCCTCAAAGAGCAGGCCTTCTGCACCATGCCCGCCAGCGACACCTGCCTCACCGAAGAGAGATGAGCAGCTTGCAAGTCGCATACATAGCTTTCCGTTGAACGTTTCAAGGGGAGAAAGAGAATACATGATACGAGTAGTATTTTGATGTTGTTTGCCAGTACTCTATCCTCCATAGGTAACATGCTCCGGGGACTATGCGCGAGTAAGAAATGTGCAGTGTTTCGGGGTACCCTTCGCATCACGCGCAGATACAATGGAGACATCTCCAGCAAGAGCACGAACAGTGCCGCTCCTGATGCATGTGAACGGGTTACCAAGGTTGGTGCTGTGGCAAACGTTGCCCTGTGTGGGATTAAGGGTGTGGCTGGTGTTGTGGGGAATAGCAGTGCGATGGTGGCCGATGCTGTGCACTCTTTGGGCGATCTGGTGTCCGACGCCGTTACTTTAGGAGCCCTGCGCTACGCAAGAGAACCTCCGAGTGCAACTTTCCCCTTCGGGAGAGGGAAAGTGGAGAGTCTCGGTGCCCTTACCGTGTCTGGGCTGCTGATTGGCACGAGTGTCAGCATCGCGCAGTTCTCATACTCATCCTTCTTGGCTTCGCAGGCACATGTTGTGGGACCTGTGGCACTGGTGTGTGCAGCTATCTCGGTAGTGACGAAGGAGTTCCTGTACCGCATCACCGTGAAGGCAGGCAAGGCGGCCAACTCACAAGTGACGGTAGCAAATGCACACCACCACAGGTCCGATGCGTACTCCTCTGTTGTGGCCATCGTCGGCATCGGGGGCAACATGATGGGCTACTCTTTCTTGGACCCCCTCGCGGGTGGGATAGTGGCACTCATGATCTTGAAGACAGGTATCGAGATAGGAGCCACGTCTGTGAAGGACCTCATCGACGTGGGGACACCCATTGACGACCTGGACCCGGAGCTCATGGAGAAGGTCACGGAGATTGGGAACAAGTACGGGGCAAAGATACCCAGGGAGCAGATGATGGTGCGGGCCATGGGCCCCTTTTATTCATTACACCTCGTCATGCAGCTGAAGTCGGTCGCTACTATTTCAGTCGCGTCGCAGCTAGCTGCTACTATCAAGAGTGATATTCTTAACTCCTGTGAGGAGATCCAGCAGGTGTACATATCGTCAGTGCCTGTTGAGGATGCGAACCTGACGAAGGCGAGATCGATGCCGCTGCCGAGCGTGTTGCGCGAAGAAGTGATGAAGGTGGTGGATGGGATACCTGAGGTGCTCAGTGTGACGCATTTCACACCACATTACCTATCGGGGAAGGTGACTGTCAACCTTGAGGTGATCATGGATCCCTCGACAATCACCACCACGAAAGAAGCAGCTGCTGTTGCTAGAAAAGCCGAATCTGCCATCCTCAAAACTGTGCCCTCAGTGAACCATGTAGACATGCACCTCGAGCTGCGCAACTTCAAGCAAGTTTGCCACGATTTCTAATCATCATAGAGAGTTTTGAGTTTTCTGCATTTTTTTTTCTGGACTTCGTTTTGTTTCGTACTCCTCTCCACCCTTTCTTGTCACCTTGCGTAACCCTCCAGTCTTTCAGGAAGCAAAAATGGGCGCGATCAAAACCCTCACCGAGAAACTTCACTACGCGAAGAAGATGAAAGTGAACAGGCCCGTGCCTTGGTATGCCTTGCGTTGTTGTTCCTTTTTATGTCAACTTCCTTCTTTTTCTTTTTTTATACAGGTTCAGCCGTTTCAAAACCGGGAAGAGCATCAAGTGGAACAGCAAGAGGAGACACTGGAGGCGTACCAAGTTGAGGATGTGAGCTGGCCATGTTGTGCTATCACTGCAATGCTGAATCAAGTTCCTTTTCATTTTTTACTTTTTATTTCTTGAGTGTATTTCTTCAATTGCGTCTGTGTTCCCTTACTTTCGGTGGATCCGCTCTTTCGTCGTAGCATTCTGGCTGCTTATGTACCCTGATTTCTGTAGGGCATCTTTGCTTCATGAAGCAGATAAAAAAATCAGAAAGAAGTAGACGCTGAACACAACAGACACTATAAAAAAAAAGAGGGGAGTAAAAAAAAAACAATGCGATGAAGACACTAACAGCAGCACTAATAGTCATTTGGCTCTTCCAGGGCCTTGACGCGCAGCCCTCAGTGACAGGTATTAGCAGTGGCTCGTGTAGCGGTACGAGCCCTGCCCTTACCGGTTGCAGCTGCAACCCCACTATAACTGTACTAGGGCTTTTCTCCACAACGCCTGGTGTCGTGAGCGTTGGTTTCACACCATCTATGGGGGCTGGTGGGATGCTGGCATGCACTCCGATGGTCTCAGCAGGAGGCACGCAAGTCGTCTGTCCCATAGTCACGACAGGCATTCCCACAGGAGTGTGGCAGATCACCGTTTTCGAGACCGTCGGTGCCGTGACCACCCCTAACACAGGCATCACAGTGAGCGTTTCTTTTGATGCTGCTATAGTCACGTCAGTGTCGACGCCTGCCTGTAACCTTGACCTAACTGGCTGCCTGCCATCTGTCGCCGCCGACCTTCTCACCATCACAGGCGAGAACTTCAACGTAAACTGCTTGGGAGGCCCGCCCGTGGTGAGTTTCAATCCAGCGGGACCTGTATGTACAAATGTCGTTGTGCTGTCTTCTACTAGTATCTCGTGCGATCTGACGAAGACTCCCGGTCCCGACACAGGGAGCGCTACCACCCACTCCGTCATCGTGGATAACGGCATCGGTGTGAGCACGGCTTTGCCAGCAGCCACTCTGCGATACGACTTGCCAGTCGTGACCTCTCTCTCTGCACCGTTGTGCATCAGTGGGATCCCTACAGCTCTGTCTGGGTGTTCAACAAACAACAACGGCGGTGGTAAAGCTGGAGTCTCCGCACCTGGCCCTGCCCTCCTAAACACGGCAGGTTCAATGCTACAGATCACAGGTTCTAACTTCAACTTCGCGCGCGGGATGCCTGCCACGTCGCCCTACGCTTCGGTCATCATCCAAAACAGCGCTGGTGTTGCAATCCCGTGCCAGCCAATCATGACGACAGTTACCAGAACAGGCCTCACGTGCAGCCTCCAGGTTCCAGACAGTCCTGCACTCTCACCCGACACTTACACGGTACGGGTCGGCAACGGAGTCGGTGGCAGCATCCTCAACACCTTGACGATGACATGGGGTGGTGCTACTCTGAGTGGGCTGTCAAGTGCCATCTGCCCAACAGGCACAGACGGCCTCAACAGGGTGTGCCAGGACCTTTCCACTGCAGGAGTGGCACTTACTATTGCAGGGGCGAACTTCGCAAAAGGCTACGACTCGTGCAGCATTCCACTCACCTATCCTCCGTGCACCGTGCCTGAAGTAACGTTCATTTCACAAAGCGGCAACCAAGTAGTGCCTGTGTGTGAGCCTGGGGTTACAGCTTCAGTTTCAGCCACGGCAGTGACGTGTTTCCTGCAGCAAGGCGGACCAGCGAACGACCAACCGCCGGGGGGCCTTTACCAAGTGCAGGTTGTGCAGAACGGTGTTACGAGCAACGTGGGCACTCTCACCTTCCCTCTCAGCCCTGTAATATCATCCATCCAGCCATGCGGGTCGCAGGCTACACCCTGTTCCAATGGCGACGTGATCACCATCACTGGAAACTTCTTCGCAACGCCGTCAGGAAATACAGTGAGTTTCGCGGGGTCGGGTGTACCTCCTAACTGTGCAACGCTGACTGCAGTGTCGGCTACAACCCTCACGTGTGTTGTAAATGCGCCTGTTGGGTCCACTGGTGCATGGCGGACGTCAGTTGCTGTGACTGGACAAGCAGCTGCTTGCGTGGACCCTCAGATGTGCATGGTGTACGTCATACAAGACCCACCCGTCGTCACCAGCGTGTCGTCTCCAGCATGTGCGCTCCAGTCAGCTGGTCCGCCGGTTGTGTTGGACAGCTGTTCGCAAGGGCTTGTGACTATAACCGGTAGAAACTTCTACCCTACAGATGCCACCATGAATAACGTAGTGTTCACTTCGACGGGTGGTAGTGGTCCCGCACCGGTATGCAGCGTCATTCAAGTATCCTCTGGTGGGGATCAAATCATTTGCGATCTGGATGTTAACACCGCAACAACAGGCCCGTGGGGCTTGCAGGTGGATGTGAATGGTGCCTCGTCTGCTGCCCCCCCACAAGCACCCGTCCTCATTGTCACGTCTGGGAACAGAAATCCCACCTACACCCCGGGCAGTACAGTTATGGTTTGTGAGGACTCAGGCTCTATGATACAGCAGGCGTGGTTGACCAACATCGATGACGGGAACCAAGGGACTCAAGGCCTGCGATGCGAGATCACTCAAGCGGTCAACAGCTCCGCTGTTGGGACGCCGCCTTCTCCGATCTGCGTGATCAACCAGCTCACGAAAACAGCTGACCTGTACATCACACCCGGTCCTGATGTGTATGGTACCTTTTACTACAACGTACGTCTCATAGACGACGGTACCACTGGGCCCTGCTCACCCGCCCCGTGTACACCCTGCAACCCAGCAGCAACGTGCGAGGCGTCAACAATCACTACATTTTCCATCATAGTGCTTCCTGTCAACGACCCCCCTAGCTTTGTCTGTGGTGGCGGCATCTCAGTAGCAGAGGACCAAGGCAGACAGGTGCGACCGGGATTCTTCACTAACGTCACTCCTGGCGGGATTGAAGAAACCCAGCAGATCATCACGTGGCAAGTGACCACAACAAACGATGGACTGTTCTCGCTGCCGCCTGCTGTCACGTACTCCACTGTGAACAGTGCTGCCAACACTGCAGGGTTGGAATTCTCTGTAAAAAGCAACGCATGCGGCTCGGCGGTGGTGACTGTGATCGCAGTGGACAACAACAATAACCAGAATGCGATCTTCTCGAACGACATCGCGCTGACACCCTACGAGCGCACAAGGGGCACTACCTACGTGAAAGACGGACAAGTCGTGAACACCTGCACTCACTTCACCACGTCGCAGTCCTGCAGCTTTACTATCTCTGTGTCGTGTCAGAATGATGCCCCCACCTTCCTGATGGGCCCCTCACCAGTCACCATGCAGGAAGACGATCTAAAGGGTTTTCAGTACACAACATGGGCGCGAAACTCATCTGGTGGTGCTGGTGAGAACACGCCTCAATCCGAGCTGAGCTACAATGTATTTCTGGTGGATCCCTTCCACAAAGACTTATTCACTGTGCAACCACACATCACGCAAACTGGTGACCTAAAGTTCAAAGCTGCACCCAATGCCCACACAGTGAACAAGAGGGTTCTAGCTGCCGTGCAGCTCCAAGATTCTTCTGGCGGCTTCTCGTGCGACGTGTTCGTGGTGTGCCCAATGCCCACATGCTGCCCGGAGTTCGAGATCATCATCACTCCTGTCAATGACCCTCCAACTTTCTCGTCTGGAGGCGACATTCAGGTGTACGAGGACGGTGGTCGCAGTGTGACACAAAACTGGGCCACTGAGATCAGTGTCGGCCCTGAGAACGAAGGGACGTCGAGTATCACCTTTGAGCAGCAGGTGTCGACATTTGTGTTTGAAGCAACCGACCAGTCGCTGTTTTCCGTGCAGCCGCAGCTGATACAGACGTGTGGCGCTGTGGACCAGCGGGGCACCATCTGCGTAGGCACGCTCACTTTCACGCCTGTTGCCAACCGTTCGGGCACCACAACTGTGAAGGTTACACAAAAGGACACAGGCAGGTCTCTTGCAAGAGACGGCTCTACACCGGTGCCTGGAGCTGATGGAAGCAACGAGAACCTCCCCTCCTGGTTCACGATAGTTGTGCATGCCATCAACGACGCCCCGTACTTCGCCCCTCTACCTTCTCCCCTCATCGTTGATGAAGACTCGGATGAGTATTTTGTGCAGAACTGGATCCCCAGCGTCTCCCCGGGGCCTGCCGACGAAGCTGGACAGTTCTTAAGCTTCAGTACCACCACAAGCAATCCAGGGCTCTTCGAAGTTGCGCCTATCGTGAAGATGAGTTCGCAGAGCACTGCTTCACTGAGATTCAAACTAAAGCCGCAGGCTGTTGGCACTGCGACAGTGACTGTGACGCTCACAGATGATGGAGGTACCCTGAATGGAGGGGTGAACCAGATGAGAAGAGAGTTCGTTATTGTAGTTAATGCAGTCAACGATGCTCCGTCGTTCACCAGCGGCCCGAGCATCACCATACTGGAGGACAGTGCACTGCGTGGTTTCACTTTTCCTTCGTGGGCCACGGCCATCTCGGCAGGTGGTGGAGGGAATGAAATTGGGCAGGTTCTTGAGTTCAACCTCGTTGCAAGCGGCGGCACTGCACTGTTTAGCAACCCGCCTGAGATCAACGCGTTGGGTGCTTTGTCCTTCTCAACGACAAAAGATGGCTTTGGTGTATCATCGGTGTCTGTGAGCCTTTCTGACAATGGAGCCCCCCCGCAGACTGTTATGGGCAGCCCCTTCAGCATCACTGTCACACCGGTCAACGACGCTCCAACCTTCACACCTGGCCCTGACATTACCGTTGCTGAGTGTGTGAATCCTAACCCTGACGAGCCGTGCCCTTCCGCATGGGCCAACTGGGCACAAAATATTTCGCCAGGTCCCAGCAACGAGGCCGCGCAGTCTGTGTGGTTTGAAGTGGACACCATCACGCCAGAAGTGTTCGCTGTGATGCCAACTATTGACAACCAGACCGGTACCCTTGTTTTCTCCTTGAAGCCCCGGATGAATAAGGACTCTGTAATCCAGTTGAACGTGAGATTGAAGGACAACGGGGGAACGCAGGATGGTGGAGTCGACACAACCACGCACACACTGCTGCTGCTAGTGAATCCAGTGAACTCGCCACCGTACTTCAAGACAGGTGCATCCCTCGTCATCAAGGAGGACACACCCAGGTCTTTTGTCAGCGGATGGGCACAGAACATTTCAGCAGGCGGCCCTGACGAGGTGGGGCAAGCGCTCACATTCACGATCGAGACGACACCAAATAACGCTTTTGTGCAGGGCAGCCCGTCTATAAACCCTTTCTCGGGGGATCTCATGTACGAGGTAGCACCGGACTTCAATGGGCTGGTTACTGTGCTCATAAGTCTCACAGACGGTGAGATGACTTATAAGCAAGCGTCTATCTGGGAAGTGTTGCCTGTGAATGACCCACCTTACCTTAAGCAGAACGGGGTAAGTAGTTTAACAGTACTGGAGAACGAAGGCTTTCAAACAAGACGATGGGCACCTCCTGACGCTGGGTCCGCAGGTCCGCCTGACGAAGAGGCCGTGCAGATGTGGTGGTACACAACTACAACTGACAATCCTGAATTGTTTGATGTGCAGCCAACTGTCCACAAGAATGGCAGCATGACCTTCCAAGTAAAGGACAACCTCTCCGGTGTGACTAGGGTGTGGGTGCAACTGGAGGACAACGGAGGTGGCCTTACTGACAAGTCTCCTCAGTACGAAGTGACATTTACCATCACACCTGTAAATTCACCACCTTCATTTGTCCCTGGCAGTGATGTGACTGTGTGGGAGGACTACGGCACTGTTGTTATTCTGTCATGGGCAAAGGCTATTGTCCCCGGACCTGGCGATGAGTTGCTATCTCAGACAGCAAGCTTCCGTGTATCAGCAAGCAAGCCCTTCCTTTTTGAGTTCCTACCGACCATAAATCGAGCGGGTGACCTGAACTTCACCACAGGCCAGGACCAGTACGGCGAGACAGACGTGACAATCATTCTCGAGGACTCCGAGGGCTCTTCTGCGACACCTGTCATCTTCAAGATCCGCATAGAAGCCGTGAATGACCCCCCGACATTTATCTCAGGTCCTGTTGTTCGGCTTTCTGAGGATGACCAAACGCAGCGATTCCCTGGGTGGGCAACCCAGGTTGCTCCAGGTCCTGAAAACGAGCTTTTGCAGACACTCAGTTTCACAGTCACCACCGACAACCCTTCGCTGTTCGAGAGAGAGCCTTCAGTGCTTGGCGGAAGCGGTGACCTCGAGTGGAAGCTTGCGCCAGACCAATACGGCATCGCAGTGGGGGAGGTGTGTCTTGGAGACTCAGGTGGTGTGGCTGTTCCAGGAAGAGACCAGAACAAAACCTGCCGTGGCATCAGATTCGAGGTGACTAGCGTCAATGACCCGCCGAGGTTCTCGCCCAACGCGGAAATACAAGTTTTGGAGGACTCGGGTGCTGCCGTCATGCGCGGCTGGGGAAAGGCTATCATGCCTGGCCCTGAAAATGAAAACGAGCAGACTCTTAAAGTACTGAGTATCAAGCTCACATCGTCACAGAGCGCGTTACTGGACCTCCCTGTACTTAATAGCATAACTGGTGATCTCACCTTCTCCACTAAACCCGATGCCAGCGGAACTGCACTGTTCGAGATACGCATCGAGGACTCGGAAGGTGCCCTTACGGTAGCAAATTTCCAGATCACAGTGCTACCAGTGAACGACCCCCCTGTGTTCACTGCCTCAGCTGTGGTCACGGTGCAGGAGACTTCAGGTGGTGTCAGCTACAACGAGGTGTGGGCTCGAAACATCAGACCCGGGCCTACTGATGAGATGGGTCAGGCTCTTGCATTCCTAGTAGAAGAAGTTGAAGGGACTCAACTGTTGGAAAACTTTGCTATAACACCAGAAGGTGTGCTCTCGTTCACGCCTGTGGCGTACGCCTATGGTGTGGCGCACTACTATATCACCCTGCGGGACGACGGTGGGAGGGAGAACAACGGCATTGACAGGGCAGAGAGATTCTACCTCACTATAAACATTGAAGCTGTAAACAACCCACCTTCCGTGACGGCCACACTGTCCATTGAGATCCCTGAGGACAGCCCCAGGCAGGTTGTGAACCAATGGGGCACTAATCTTGCTGCCGGTCCACACCCAAACGAAGCCAACCAAGCCGTAGGCGTCAGGGTGGAGGCGGAGCCTGTGCTGTACAGGGAAGGTTCTGTGGTGACAGCCGACATCTGGGCTGAACGGCCTTGGTTCGAGGTGGTCAATAGCACGAAAGAGGTGACGTTGTATTTTCATGTTAAGGAGAATATTTATGGTGACATCCAATTCCCATTTGTGGTTTACGACAGTGGCGGGGCCGCCTCGGAGGTACAGACAATGGTTATAAAAGTGCTTGCTCGGAACGATCCCCCTGTCCTGTTGCACACGGAGGTAATAGAGACCACCGAAGACGCTGGCCCTGTCGTGGTGCCATTCATAACCAAACTAACACCCGGTGTGGGCGAGGAAGAGATGCAAGAGACGACTGTCAGTGTCGAGCTTGTAAACCCAGAAGTGGGAGATATCCTGTTTAGTTCTCTCCCTGTCTTGTCGGGGAGCGACCTCCTCTTTACTACTAAAAGAGACAAACACGGCACTGCAGAGGTGCGCATTACAGTGAGGGATTCCTGGACACCATCACCAGCTGTTACTACAGGCATCGCAACTATCAAGGTCATGCCTGTTAATGACAAGCCGTGCTTCACGGTTGGTGCTCCCGTCTCTGTTGTGCAGGGAGGGGAACAAACTATTATATCTGCATGGGCTACTAACCCTTGCTTAGGACCAGCAGATGAGGCACTCACGCAAACCTTGAGCTACTCGGTCCTGGTCAATGATACTATAAAAGCGCAAAGTTATTTTTTGGCAGAACCCACCATCGCGTACCCCAGCGGGGACCTGCAGTTCAGTCTAAACCCTAATGTTGTTGTACCGCAAGCCGTCTCGTTGGTAATGCCCGTCTACGCGCAGGACACAGGCGGTGTGGAGTACGGGGGTGTAGACAGGTCGGACATGCAGCTGCTGGTCGTCATCATCAATCCTATTGTGACTGGTCCGCAGTTCACAGCGATCGACACAGTGATCGAGGTGACCACTGCTGTCCCTGGCTACAGTAAGCAGTGGGTCAGCAGCATGACGAATGTGCTGTCATACGGTGTTGCTGTCGACAACCCTAGCATGTTCGTGCCTAGTAAACTGCCCGTGTTAAGCTATCCCGATGGTGTCCTGAGCTTCACCACCACTGGACAGCCCGGGGAAGTAAGTGTACTTATTACACCTTATGGTACAGGAGGCATTGAGGGCACGCCTGTGCGGCTGACAATCAGAGTTGTCGGCGAGGGAAAGATTGTCTTCACGGTGACATCTGGGGCGAAGCTGGACCCTGCACGATTCAAGGTCGTGCTGTCGTCGCTTCTGCCCTCGTCGACGGACCCAGAGGGGGACATCACCATCCTGGAGCAGAGCAATGCTCAACCCTACAATCTACGCTTTACCCTACGCAACAAGGTCCTGGAACAAGAGTTCATCGCGATGATGAAAACAGAGAACGGTAGAAACAGCCTTAGAGTGCTGCTGGGCATCACGAATACTGCGTGGGCAGACCCCTCGACTCCAGGCACGCCAACGAACACGACGCCGCCACTGCAGAGCTCCTCAGGCGGTAGTGGGATGTCATCTGGAGAGGTGGCGAGCATTGTGGTTCCTGTGTTGGTGGTTGTTGGCATCCTCGTTGCCCTTGGGTGGGTCCTTGCCAGGAGGATGAGGAACAAAGCCAAGAGTGACGCGGAGCAGGCAGAACATGACACATATGGTGAGCAGACTGTGGTGCACACGCATCCTAAGCTTGCTGCACCGCCTACGCCGCATTTGCCGTATCCACTAGTAAAGGCGAATCCCTTGGATGATTTGGATTTATATGCCAACGAGAAAAGCAAATCGGTCTCAAGTAATGAAGTACTGCCCGCAGGGACAGTGGTAGGCTTGGTGGTCGCAGATGTCGTTAGCAGTATGTTACCTGAGAAGGAAAACCCCTTGCTGGTGGACGACTCAGGCACTGCCGAAAGAGAGGGGGACAATACTCCAAACGTGGAAACGGGGCAAGACGAACACACCGAAGAGAGCGAAGCGGAGATCCATGTATTTGAAGATGATGAGGCCGAGGAAGAAGTGGTTATCACCGACGAAGACGTGCCTGAAGAGGAAATAGTGATACAGTAGATGCTAGATACTCTTGTTGTCAGTTTTAGATTAGATATTTGTTTTAGAGTTGCTTGTTGTCATTCTTTCATTTTACTTGCTTGCATACCATCCAGGCTTAACATGAGGGCAACTCTTGCAGGCCTCGCGTTGCTGGCATCAGCATGCGTGGCACAGGATGCGAAATCAGCTGGTGTTGACGAGAAGGTAGCAGCGCTCCAGCACGCCTTTGATTTGGGTGCTCTTACTCAAAGGGAGTTCAGGGCTGCCGTCTCGAGGGTGAGTGGTTTGAAGAAACACCTTCCTGCTGACCTTGCTAAGCAGCTGCCGGAGTATGTGGACTCAGGCCTTCTGAACAGGGCCGATGCCATTAGGGACCAGTATGCTAAGGTGCAGCATGTGCCGAGTGATGGCAGGAATAAACTTGCTGCACTCATGCCGAATGAGGGGAACTCGGTTGCGGTGCTTGTTGCGGACAAACTCGAGCTGCGTACTGGCTCCGACACAGAAATCCTTTTCAGACAAGAGTCGAACTTCATCTACACTTCTGGCTTCGACCACCCAGGTGCCAAGCTTGTAATCGGGCTTGACCCCTCAAGCACCGTCATCCCGTCTGGCAAAGGATGGCTCTTCGTGCCTAAGGGGGACCCGGTGTGGGTGGGGAGGACCGAGACCCTTGACGATTACAGGAAGAAGTACGACGTAGATGATGTGTACTGGATCGAAGACTTCAACAATGTGATGGACCAGTCCGTCCACCCCGATAAGGTGTTCACCTTCGCAAACGTCGATATCTGGGGAGACCATCCGCCCCCATGTGCGGAGACTGCCGAGCACGACACTACGTCTCTGCGATACTTCCTCGGGTTGGCACGTGTCAGTAAGACCGACAAGGAGATGGAACTGATGCGTGTGGCGTCTTTGATTGCCGTCGAGGAGCACAAGACCATCATGACACACATCACGTGTGGTATGTGGGAGTCGGACGCAGAGTCGCTGTTCAGGTACGTGGGGCACAACTACGGTGCGCGCTTCCAATCATACATCCCCATTGTGGGGTCAGGGCCTAACTCCGCAGCACTGCATTATAACGATAACGATCACATTATCGCGCAGGACAGCTGGCTGCTGGTGGACGCTGCTGCAGAGCTGGGCCCCACGAGGAACGGTGGCGGGTACACGTCGGATATCACAAGGACGTGGCCGTGCTCAGGTGTGTACACACCGCAGCAGAAGGCCATCTACGATGTGGTGTATGCGGCGCAGAACCAGTGCATTGAACACGCTGTTGTGGGCGGGAGTCTGTCCAAAGCTACTAGCCATTCAGACAGAGCGCTCGTACAAGGGCTTATCAACATCGGTATCTTGAAGGACGGGACCGTAGATGAAATGATTTCTGCGAGGGTCCAAAAACTCTTCATGCCACACGGGCTTGGGCACGGGCTGGGCCTTGATGTGCACGATGTCGGGTCCTTGTCCCCTTTCGTCGATGGCAACGTTATCACGTGCGAGCCGGGCATCTATTTCTACCCGTCCCTGCTGGATCCTGCCTATGAGAACCCTTCCACCTCGAAGTTCCTCAACAAGCAGCTAATCGAGTCGCAGTACATCCACCTCGGCGGCGTCCGCATCGAGGACGTCATCCACATCACAGCCAATGGGCCTGAGAACCTCTCGAAGGACCTCCCGAGGTCCTCAGACGAGATCCAGGCATTCATGTACGCTGCCAGGGCATCCAGAGTGTGATACCTTTTATTTGACAAACGTTTAAACAAGTCTCACTCGGGATCACCGGGGCCACACCGCGTGATTGTTATTGAAGCTTCTGGTTCCGGATCGTGTGTAATATAATTCTTCTGTCTTTGTTTTCCAGAAAACAGTGCTTTGACTATTTGAACATGTGTGCAGGCAAAAAAAAAAAGAAAAGAAAAAAGAAAAAAAATACACCAGCACATTATGCAGTATCCCGGTGCTAACGAGGAGTACGTGCTTGTTGATGCTCAGGGGAATGAGATCCCGATTAGCAGGGAGGAAGCCCTAGCCGCAGGTGGTGAGGGGTCGAACTACAACAAGGATGTAGGTGGAGGTGGTGGGCAGGACGGCGAAAGAGGTTTCGGGAAGTACATCATTGGGGCTGCAGCTGGCGGTGCTGCGTACCACGTGATTTCGGGAATGATAAAAAAAAAGCCGCAGCAGAAACCTGCGCAGCAACAACAACAGCAAGGCTACCCCCAACAGCAGCCTCAACATGGAGGAGGCTACCCTGCGCCTATCAACTATGGCGCTGGTGGATACCCTCCTCAGCAGCAGCAGCAGCCCCCTCCTGGGATGGGGCGTGTAGAGCAGGGATACGGTGGATACCCTTCCCAGCAGCAGCAACAGCAACAGCAGCAAGCTTACCCAATGTACCCTCCCCCGAATTATCAGCAGCAGCAACCCTGTGCACCTGCTGCCGGCCCACAGATGGCCAACATCCAGAACCCCTACCAGCAACAAGGACCCGCTGGCGGGGGCATCGCTAACCCTGCGAATCCTTACGCTCAGGGACCGAGTCCTGGTGGCGCGTACCCACCCTCCGCGCCACAGTCTCAATACCCTATTCCTGGTTATCATGGTGCCATGCCAGCAGGATACCAGGGATGAGCAAAACTGAGGAGAAGAAATACGAGATAAAAAAATAAATTAAAGACAATGTGGTATTTTGTGTATTCCTTTCCTTCCACTACCCCCTCCCCCGATTTGCCTTTGCTTTCTTCGTTTTTTTTTCCCCCATCCCTGCCGCTCGCATACACGGCAGAACTGACCCTTGTGATGGTGCGTGGCGTCACCACAATCTTCAGCAGTCGAAGGCACAGCCCGCACATCACTGCTCCTGTCACAGCACCTGCATCGTGTTGTTAAGACCCAAAACTGTGCCTGCGTTGGTTTGCAATACTTGAAAAGCGAGCCTCGTGGGCATAGCAGCAGAAGCATGGCGACTTAGTACCGTTTACCCCTTTTTTCTTCCTAACCTTCCAACCCTCCAAAGTTTGATTATATTTCTTCTTTCCGCCAAGAAAAGACAGTGACAGACAGTGGTAGGTTATTTACACGTTGATATTACAACATAAAAGAAATGTTGCGCTTAGACTCAAAAACGATACCCGGGATGAATGGGAACAGTGGCGGTGGGAACGGGGCGGCAAAGGGAGCCGCGGGTAGCATGGCTGCACAAGCAGCGCAACGCAAAGCGAACAAAGCAGCTGGCGCATTGATCTCGGGGATCGACGACTCGTCCTCTGTGAAGGACGTCGCGATACGTTCCAACCACGGGTTCGATGTCAAGGTGCACGACCACAACGAGGGGTTCCTCATCTAGCGGGTGGAGTTACACAGTTTAGTAGGTCTTTTGCTGCTCATTTCAACTGTTTCTCAATATTCTAACATCATACAGGCATACACATCCTTTCCCCTCTTAAGAACAAGCAATATGGACCGTGTCAGGGTCATGGAATCTCATGTTGTAAACACACCCCCCCCTTCCCCTTCCCCTTGCGCCACCCCTGCCGTGACTGTATGTGGTGCGGGGAACGCAGCGCATGTCATGGTGTCACACCTGAGCAGTTTGGGATGCGATGTGAGGTGGTTGGCACCGTTCGGGAACGAGCAGGAGTCTCTGGTGGAAGGGCTTAAGAAGCACGGCGGGATTCTGATGAATGGGAAAGTTGGGAAACCCAGGGTGGTGACCAAGAGCGCCATGGAGGCAATCCCAGGGTCGAAGTTCGTGTTTATCCCCCTTCCTGTATTCGCTCACGAGGCGACCCTGCGAGCAGTGGTGCCCTTCTGCGAGGAGGACTGCGTCATCGTGGTGCTCCCTGCAACGGGCGCGTTCGACTGGACTGCGGAGAAGGTCTTTAAAGATCTCAACAAGAGAGTTGATGTGGCAGGTGTTGGGCCGCTGCCATATGTATGCAGGACTCGAAAATTCGGGGAAGAAGTGAACCTGCTAGGCGTGAAGTCCCGTGTCGGGATGGCGTGCACGAAGGGTGCAGACGCGAAGGCCATCGCAGGGCAGATCGAGAACATGCTCGGCTTCCAGGTGGTTGTGTTCCCTTCGTTTCTGTCGATCACGCTGACACCCACGAACCCCATCATGCACCCTGGGAGGATGTATGGGATGCTGGTGGCGAAAAAGTACTGGAGAGAGAGCACGCCTCCGCTGACGAAGAACGTGCTCTTCTACGATGAGTGCGACGAGGTATCAAGCCAGTGGATCCACAGGCTGGACAACGAGAACCAAATGATCGTTAAGAAGCTGGAGGAGCTCCTTCCTGGTTGCATCAAAGATTCTGTTTTACCAGTCAATCAGTATCTGAAATGGGCATACGGCTCCAGCATCACAGACCACTCCTCAGCAGGTGCTTGCTACAGAACCAACAAGCAGTTCCATGGCGTGGCATCGCCTCTGCTTGAAGTAGCACCTGGGTATTGGGTGCCCAATTTCAAGTCCCGTTACTTCACGGAGGACATCCCTTTCGGGCTTCTCACCAACAAAGGGATAGCGGAGCTCATAGGTGTGCCCACACCCAGCATGGACTGTGTTATCGAGTGGGCACAACATGAAATGGGTAAAAAGTGGATCGTGGACCATAAAATAAACCCTGACGAGACTCCCCAACAGACTCCCCAGGCCTTGGGCATGACGTTTCAAAGCTTTATTGCAATGTACTCATAGAACTGCTCAAAGGAAGGAAGAAGGGAAAATTGCTGTGAAATCATGTCAAAGGTCTTCCTCAAGGAAACTTTGCGGGTTTTCCTTTTTTTTTCTCTCTTCCGTCACGAGAAGCAGCGACGAGATAAAGAAAAAAAAAGCTATTTATTACCACAGCGAATAACAAAATTTTTGTGTCACCCAAGGCCGAGTCATAGAGGTGTGAATAAGGTGGTTTTATGTTTATTCCCCTCAATTCTATTTCATTCAGCCCTAATCAGGAAAAATCAACAACTAGGCCAAAAGCCCCCCCCGGCAAAAAAAAAGTCCTGTCGAGCAGACTACTGCAAGGTCTTTCAAAATTAGAAGAAAAAAGTGTGGTGTCCAACAACTGTTTTGGCCAGTGCGCTGCAATGACAGACAAGTTGGCTTAAAAACCTGTTTTCTGGAGCGAAGTTGGTGTAGTGAATGAAAGTAAAATTGAGAGGGAGTACGTTAATATAGTGCGTAGCAAAGCCCCTCAAGCAAACAAAATTTCATAGAAAAAAAGAATGCTTTTAAAAAAGGGTCTATATTTCTTTGTTTTTTCTTCTTGCAGGGCACTCAGCCTTTGATTTCTTCAAGGAGGCCTTGGCTAAGATCCCCTGCAAGCACCCTTCCCTTTTTTTTGCATTGTTAACAAAAGAGAGGGGTCGACAAAAACAAAAATATACAGCGCCCTCGGATACTTCTTTTTTTTTCTCCCTCTTCTATTTCACACTGGTAACAATTATTTTCCTAACGCGTACACCTCTCGCTGCCCAACTGTGGGTATACTACTTTCTCTCTCGTTTATTTTATTTTTATACTTGCTCCAAACAGAACCATTATCTAGCCCAGGAATGTATGGCTTGGGTAGGCAACAAAGATTGAAAGTCAAGCACCTCCGGAAGGTAGCAATATGTGGGTTTGCCTTAATAGCGATAGCGGTGTTGCTGCTGGAGACCGCAATGAATATCAATGTAATGGAAGGAGCACCGCCTATAGGTGCAGGGGGTGCTCATGGTTCCGGTGATGTGGGAACGACGCCGCAGCCACAAGCTGCAACGGTGAACAATAGCAAGCGTTTTGAATCTCTCAGCGGGAAGGGTGTCCTGAGCAACCTTGGCCCCCACCGCAACCTTCGGAGGCTCCTGCACAAGAGGTCTGACCTCTGCGGTGCCTGCGGTGTCGCGAACGACCACAAACAACCTTCCTTCTGTTCCATAGACGAGGCCGACCCCTTCCAAACAGCTCCAATCGAGTGGGAACTAAACCGAAAGCCCAGAAATGCAGAACACGAGGTTCCAAAAAAGCCAACCCTCGTGTACATAGCAGTGGGAGGCACGCTGCATGGCGTTGCAGAGGGTGTTAAAGGAGGCAGGCAGGACTACGTGGAGGAAAGCATCCGGCAATGGCGTCTCTTCAACCCTGCTAGCGAGAGCCACGTGATCCTCGTGGTGTCCTCCAACTACAAGGACGACACCATTGTGGCCTCGTGGGCCAAGAAGTACACTGTGGAGCTGATTTTCGAATCGGACATTGAGCGCACTGCCGAGCGGGAGACGTACCGCAAGGTGTTTTACATACAGGGCTACATGCACCCGGGGGGGTCACGGAAGGACGGGAACAAGGATTTCAACAAACTTGTAATGGAGCGCTTCCACATTCTTCACTCTGTGATAAGGATGCGGAAGCTAAGGCATGTGCTGCACTTGGAGAACGACATCATGGTCTACCAGAACTGGGCTTCTTACCTGCCCTATATTATCAACTGCGGAGCGAACCTTGCGTCGACCTTTGCATCGCCGAAGGGTGTGATCCCTGGCGTGGTGTACGTGAGAGACGAGGGCGCACTGACGAAGATGCTGAAGTTTGTGAACGACCTTCTGGTGTGCGGGTCGACGTGTGTGGGGGTCACATCTGCAGATGCCTGTCACGGACCATACTGCCACTGGACGAAGGAGGGGGCCGAGTCGTACAAAGGGAACTGCCAACCGAAGTTCGGCTACGCACTGAACAAGAGGCTGAAGATGGGAACCTACGCCAATGACATGACGTATCTTATGAACTACTGGCAGTACTACGGCAGCGCCGACCTTGCGCCCCTCCCTGCATGGGATCACGGAAAGGGGGAAAACTGTATTTACGAACAAAGCGGGAAACAAATCTTCGACCTTGCCTCCTTTGGACAATGGTACAGTTTCTCACCGCCGGACAGGGACCCGCCCAAGCCCGACAAGCAGTATGTACAGGCCATGAAGGTATGCTACATTTTTCCAAAGAAAGGAAAGAGAGAAAAAAGACACCCTGAGTAATAGCTCCCTTTCAGAAAACATTCTAGTTGTTACGTAACTCACCCTTAAGGCTTGTTTTCTGAAAACGCTCGAAATCAACACCCCTAGTTTTTACATAAAATTTGTTGGATTCTTGAATTTTAAGTCTGCTATCGGCTTTGGATAGTATTTCCAAGAATCCATGTAACAGTAACCCAATTAGGGGTAGTAGAACGTCCTGCCTCCCTGTCGAAGGCAATTTAAAGGATGTCCCCACTCTGTGACACAGTGATAGGGAAAAGCATTTAATCACGGTCGAATTTAAGCTATCATATTTCCCCAGGGTAAGGCTGGGAAAAAAAAAAAAAAAAAAAAAAAAAAAAAAACACACACACATACACAGAAAAACCGGTTCCTCGACCCCACGCCGCCGCCTTACATCAAATGGATCCCAGATGCGAATGGCAGAAAGGTGCCTTGGTGGAAAGATTTTAAGCTTATGTCACTTCATGTGCACGGCAAGAACCTAGAGCGGTTCCGATCTGTTGATTAGTAATTCTTAAGTATTAACGGCTCTTTGGCAGTGAAGAAAGCAATTTGTTATCATCAGTACCAAATAGGGATGTGAGGCATATGAATGCCTTCATCACAGCTGGCATTGTGGGGGCTTCTGTTTTAGTGCTGTGTGCTTGTGGGGTGTTCCTTTACTGGTACTATGCTGTCGATGTAAGTGATGTGGTGCAGGGTCAGGAAGAGGTCGCAGTTGGCCACGAAGCGAATACGGCACATATCTACCCCACCTACCCCATCTACCCCACCGATCCTTTTTGCACAGTGATAGAAAACCCTGTTCACGAGGCATCGACTTTTGCCATCTCTGCCACAACCCCTGAATTACTTCCTTGCCGCCCAATTTCTGATAGCTCTAGTAGTAACCCTCCCCACTCCAACCTCGTGACACATTATTGCGCTGCATTATGCATTCTTGCGATGACAGCCCGTGTTCCTTTCCTCAACCCCCTATCTATCATTCTCTTTTCGCAGAAAATCACCCTCACCGCCACCGGCCAGGAGATAGAAGCCTTGAATGACGGATAGTTGTTGCCTGTGTTCCTTTTTTTAAAATATTTTCTTGCTCTGTTTGCTCGCTCTTTACATTTCTCAGCTTTAACAAACAAAAAGAAATAAAATGGCCATCGGTAAGAACAAGCGTTTGTCCAAGGGCGGTAAGAAGTCCACCAAGAGAAAGGTCGGTGACGTCATGCTCAACAAGGAGTGGTACGACGTTGTCGCCCCCGCCGCCTTCCACACCAGGCAGTGCTCCAAGACCGTCGTGAACAAGTCCAAGGGTACTTTCAGCGCCGCTGACAGTCTGAAGGGCCGTGTGTTCGAGGTATGCATTTGCACACTCCCTACCACATCACCTACAGGTCTGCCTCGCCGACCTGATGAACAAGGCCAGCGAGTCCGCTGACGATGCCACCTACAAGAGCAGGAAGGTCCAGCTCAAGGCTGAGGACGTCCAGGGCAGGAACGTGCTCACCAACTTCCACGGCATGTCCATCACCACCGACAAGCTGAGGTCGCTTCTCTCCAAGTGGTGCACCCTCATCGAGGGCTCCGTTGAGGTGAAGACCAGCGATGGGTACACCGTGCGTGTTTTCGCCATCGGTTTCACCAAGAAGAGGCAGTCCCAGGTAATTATCCCTTTTTGCTGACACTTAATATACCCCCAACACAGGTGAAGAAGAACTGCCACTGCCAGACTTCGCACGTGAAGAAGATCAGGACCAAGATGGCCGAGATCATCACCAGCACCGTGACCAAGAGCAGCTTGGAGAAGGTTGTGAAGAACCTCCAGCAGGACGTGATGGGTGACGAGATCAAGAAGGCCTGCGCTGGTATCTTCCCCCTCAGGGATGTCAACATCAGGAAGGTATGGCCTAGAAGATTATTGACACACTTTCACAGGTGAAGGTTGTGAAGACCCCCAAGAACACTGTCGAGCGCCTGCTGGAGGCCCACGGTGGCTCTGACAGCATCCCCAAGTCTGTTGAGGGTGGCAGGCAGAAGATGGCTGAGGTCCCTGTCGTGACTGAGGTTACTGAGGCCGAGGACTAGACCTACCGCCAGTGTGAATCGTTATTATAGTATTTCGGGTGCAGAACAAATGACGGGCGGTGTTTGTTTGATCAGTGGATGGATCGAATCAGTATTCTGCCAGAAGCGTGCAGCCTTCACTTTCATACAGGTCCCAAGTTTCTTTAATACAAAATGGCTATCGGTAAGAACAAGCGTTTGTCCAAGGGCGGTAAGAAGTCCACCAAGAGAAAGGTCGGTGACGTCATGCTCAACAAGGAGTGGTACGACGTTGTCGCCCCCGCCGCCTTCCACACCAGGCAGTGCTCCAAGACCGTCGTGAACAAGTCCAAGGGTACTTTCAGCGCCGCTGACAGTTTGAAGGGCCGTGTGTTCGAGGTATGCATTTGCACACTCACCTTCCACATCACCTACAGGTCTGCCTCGCCGACCTGATGAACAAGGCCAGCGAGTCCGCTGACGATGCCACCTACAAGAGCAGGAAGGTCCAGCTCAAGGCTGAGGACGTCCAGGGCAGGAACGTGCTCACCAACTTCCACGGCATGTCCATCACCACCGACAAGCTGAGGTCGCTTCTCTCCAAGTGGTGCACCCTCATCGAGGGCTCCGTTGAGGTGAAGACCAGCGATGGGTACACCGTGCGTGTGTTCGCCATCGGTTTCACCAAGAAGAGGCAGTCCCAGGTAATTATCCCTTTTTGCTGACACTCAATATACCCCCAACACAGGTGAAGAAGAACTGCCACTGCCAGACTTCGCACGTGAAGAAGATCAGGACCAAGATGGCCGAGATCATCACCAGCACCGTGACCAAGAGCAGCTTGGAGAAGGTTGTGAAGAACCTCCAGCAGGACGTGATGGGTGACGAGATCAAGAAGGCCTGCGCTGGTATCTTCCCCCTCAGGGATGTCAACATCAGGAAGGTATGGCCTAGAAGATTATTGACACACTTTCACAGGTGAAGGTTGTGAAGACCCCCAAGAACACTGTCGAGCGCCTGCTGGAGGCCCACGGTGGCTCTGACAGCATCCCCAAGTCTGTCGAGGGTGGCAGGCAGAAGATGGCTGAGGCCCCTGTCGTGACTGAGGTTACTGAGGCCGAGGACTAGAAACTTGGCAGAAAAAAGACTCGTCTTTTGGGATCATACTTTTATTAATAGTATTGCGCAATAGAAAAACACAAAACAGGAAATCAAAGAACATGTCTCACCGTAAGTTCGAGCAGCCGCGTCACGGTCATTTGGGGTACCTTCCCCGTAAGAGGTGCCGCCACGTGAGGGGCCGTGTCAGGTCCTTCCCTGTGGATGACGCCACCCAGGCCCCCCACCTGACCGCCTTCATGGCATACAAGGCGGGTATGACCCACATTGTGCGTGACCTTGACCGTGCCGGGTCCAAGATGCACAAGAAGGAGGTCTGTGAGCCCGTGACCATCGTGGACTGCCCCGAGATGGTTGTTGTGGGTATCGTTGGGTACAAGCCCACTGCCAGGGGTCTCAGGGCTGTGTCCACTCTGTGGGCCCAGAAGCTCTCCGACAGCATGCTGAGGAGGTACTACAAATCCTGGTACGCCGCCAAGAAGAAGGCCTTCACCAAGTACACATCGAAGTTCGAGGAGAACAAGGAGGCCAGGGAGACCATGTACAGCCGCATTGAGAAGAACGCCACCGTCCTGAGGGTGCTCGCCCACACTCAGCCCAACAAGCTGAAGCTCGGCAGCAAGAAGGCCTACGTCGCTGAGATCCAGATCAACGGTGGGTCCATGGCCGACAAGCTGAAGTTCGCCCAGGGCCTCCTCGAGCAGCAGGTGACCGTTGGCCAGGTCTTCAAGGAGTCCGAGAGGTGCGACGTCATCGCCGTCAGCAAGGGTCACGGTATGGAGGGTGTGACCCACAGGTGGGGTGTGTCCCGTCTGCCCAGAAAGTCCCACAGAGGTCTGAGGAAGGTCGCCTGTATCGGTGCCTGGCATCCGTCCCGTGTGGCCTACACGGTGGCCCGTGCCGGTCAGAACGGGTTCCACCACAGGACTGAGCTCAACAAGAAGATCTACAAAATGGGTGAGGCTGCCGCTAAGTGCGAGAAGGGTAACGCCACCACCTCCATGGACATCACTGAGAAGCACATCACCCCCCTGGGCGGCTTCCCCCACTACGGTGTCGTCAACAACGAGTACGTCATGCTCAAGGTATTTTTTCATTTCTTTACTTTAATATAACACAGGGGTCTGTCCCGGGGCCCGTTAAGCGTGTCCTCACCCTCCGCCGCCCTCTTGCCCCCCAGACCAGCAGGGCCGCTCAGGAGCAGGTGAACCTTAAGTTCATCGACACCAGCTCCAAGCAGGGTCACGGTCACTTCCAGACCCAGGCCGAGCGTGCCAAGTTCATGGGCACCAGGAAGAAGGACATCCAGAACTCCGCCTAAACACGAGGCTTGCCATTCCCCTTCCCCCTACCATAGGATACGACATACCGCTTCGCTGAGATTAATAGTGCAGAGAAAAAAAAAAAAAAAAAAAAAAAAAACTACCCAACCCATCATCTTTCATTGTTCAGTTGCACGTACTACTTACAAACATACAGGAGTGAACTTTCGAGGACCTTTCCCCTCCCCCAAGAAGAAATATCATGAACTCCGTGGTGCTTGTGGCAGCGCTGACTGTGGGCGCAGAGATTTGCGACATGGTCCCCACGACCTTCCGTAGCAAGAACGAGACCTGTACCCAGCTCAGCGACTGCCTCAACAGCAACATCGGCGGTGTGAGGTTCCAGCCGTGGTGGCTGGACAACTTCCACAACATCAACTCTGGGCTGACATGCTACGATGGCTGGTGTACTGCGAGGAGAAAGAACGGCGAGAGGTGCACCTCCAACGACAATTGTGAGTCTTGGGTGTGCGCCATGAAGCCGGGCACAGCCCACAATGTCTGTTACGGCATTGACACTATCCCCTTAGGACACACTTGTCCCATTACCTTCGCCGACATAGCTTCCCATGACAGGAGGCACCACCTTTGCGAGGGTAATGCCTACTGCAGCCCTGTCAACCTGGAATCCACCGCTGCCAACTCCCCCACCGTCTGCAGGGAGTGGGCCGGGGAGGGTGATGACTGCTACGTCATCTGGACCGAGGGCGCAGCCTCTGCCCCCGTCCGTCATACCTGCGACCCTGCATTTTCGGACCTCTACTGCCAGCCCACCAATGCAACATGGTCGCCTTCTGTGGTGAGCCCCACTCTCCTCAAAGACAGGATCAACGCAGGGAAGTGTATGACTGTCCCTGAGCACGAAGAACCGGGAACCTGCGCCACCATCCGTGGTACTGCCCAGAGGGCGCACTGCGAATATGACGAGTTCTGCCAGCGTCTGAACACCACTGACGCTGTCTGCCAGGAGAAGGCAGAAGAGAACGGCTTTTGCCACATTGACTTGGACTGCGAGTGGGGGCAGGCTTGCAACAGCAAGAACAGCCTCTGCATGGAGATCTACTACGGCACCGATACGACGACCACCCTGTACGACCGTACTATTTTCTGCGAGATCGGATACGAGCTTGACATCGCTACCTCCAGGTGCGTGAAGGACTCTTACGACAAGGACTGCAACACCGATGCTGACTGCAACCCTACCACCACGGCTCCCGACACCGTGATTGCCACGTTCTACCCCACCACATGGACGAAGAGGCACATGTTCTGCAACAAGAAGGCGGGGTCTACTCTTAATAACAAGTGCCGTGACCACTTCGCGCCACGCGATGGGTGTGAGGACGAGGCTAGGGAGCTCCTGAAGTTCGCCTCGCAGAGCATGAAGGAGGGGAGGGTGCTGCAAGTGGAGGCGTGTGCTGACAACGGGTGCTTCTCGATGCGAGGGACTTTCACGAAGATGGAGTGGTACGGCGAGAGGATCATGTGCTGCACACTAAGGCAGGAGAACTCAGACGTGTGCCTCTTCCACGACGGTGCCGTGTGGTCCTTCGGCAGGACCTCATGGTTGGGGATGGACAAGAGTGGACAGCAAGGCGACGTGTGTCCCCCTGAAGGGCTGTCCTCCGTCACTATCGCCGCTCTCATCGTTGTCTTCGGTGTCCTCTTCCTCGTCGTCCTCTTCGTGCTTGTGAAGGAGTTCACGTATGTCTTTATCACAGCAGTCACCCCACACAGATACGTCCCCCCCCCGAGTGATGACGATGAAGCCACCGAAGAGAAATCAGGGAAATCAGTCCCCTCCACTGCCCCCAACATGGTAGAAGAGGAGAACAAGGCACTGGTATGCAAGCACCTCTTTTCGTAAATCCATCCCACAGGGAAGCCCTAACGAGCCCAAGCCATAGAGGGTTGCTCTTTTGGGTTGTCATTTAGTTTTTTCCTTTTCCCCTCTTCAATTTTAGCGCCTTTTTTTCGATTACAAAAATCGAAAGGAAAAGAAAAAATATCACCCTCCCCTTTCTTTTTGCCTCAGTGCTATTGCAAGAGGCACTTGATAGAAGAGGAAGAGGGGCTGGCAGGCTGAGAAGACGGCCTCCCTTTCCAGTCTTCGGCAGCTGAAGGGGGGTCCACGGTTTGCTACTCACGGAGAGGCTTTCCTTATCGGCCCTGCCCGATCCCATGTGCCACAGGCCAATTGTCTTTATAGTCACTTCCGCTATTTTCCTTTGCCTCCCCCCCCCCCCCCCCCTACGTGATGTCCGAAGAAGCAATAAAACGATTATGTCCTGTTGTGGCTAGTAAAAAAACAATGATATGGGGGGGGGGGGGTGAAAGAAGATGGAAACATTGCCACATTTTCCCACGTCCCATTTTTTCTCTGTTCTGTGTGCTGTATATCCCTCCCCCTTTGTCCACACTCCGTTGTATTAAGAGAAGTTTTGATTTTTAAGATATAGAAAAAAAGGGTAAAATAAAGAAAACAAAAGGGGGAAGATTTTTTAAAGTGAAAAAAAGCCCCACCCGACGCGTGCCTCTATGCTGCTTGAAGAGCCTGCTTCATAAGCAGTTAGAGGATGAAAAAAAGAGAGAATGTAAAATTTGTAGCAGTGCTTCCATAAGACGGCGTAGAAGTCCTCCCTCCGCCCCTCCTCTTCCCCCCCAGCCCCTTTTTATGTGCTTTGTTTCTTTCTTTTTTTGAAGTTTATTTTCTTGTATTTTCCTCCCGTTGCTTGTTGCACTGGGGTGCCCATTCGGGAGCTCTTGTTTTTTTTTCCCTTTTTTTTTTCCGGACGGAAGTGACAAATATTGGGCCAGAGGGCGAGAGAAGAATGGAAAAGAAAAAGAGTTTTTTTTTTCTGGTTCTCTTTTTTCGTAAAACGGCCAAAAGGGAGGAAGGGCCAATGTAGAAATCGAGGGAAATAAAAAGACAAATCTCCTTTTTTTTTGTACGCTCAGTCCCTCCCCGCAGAGAAGGGAGGGCTTTCCCCCTTTTTTTTTTAAGGAGCGAAGAGAAAAAGGAAATAACTGTACTGTCTATCTGTCCCCCTGTTCTTCCGTATCACATTAAAAAAAAAAAAAAAAATAGCAATAGCTTTCAACCCTCTTGTTCCACCCTCATCCCCATTGCTCGTGTTATCTTATTTTTTTCTGTTTTTTTTTACCCAATCTTTTTTCTACTTTTGATCACCCCCATGCATGCCGTACCAAGCAAGACACATTGCACATAACTTTGAAAGAAGACAAAAATAAGAGAAAGGACCGTCTCCCCCCCCCCTTTTTTTCTTGTGTAATTAGTCCCAGCCACCATCCTTTCTCTTCTTAATCCCATAATAGCGTGCATGGGTTACAAGAATGTTTCCCCCGCTTGGTAGGAGGGCAAAAAAAATGGCATGCAAATGTAAAGAAGTGTCATAATAAATATTAAAATAAATTATGAATGATTGCACAAATCCTCCCCCCCCCCTTTTTTTGCCACTGGTAGAGGCGAGACAAGCGCTATCTAGGAGGCAGAGAACCCACCCAACCAGAAACCTCATTTCCCCCACCCTCCTTTTCACAAAAAAAAGATACTTGTTCGAACTTTGTTTTGTTTTATTTGCCTTTCTTTTTTTTTCTTCTTTTTCTTCTTTTCCTTCTTTTGTAATTCGATTCCAAAAAACAAAATGCAACGAAGATTAAAAAAAAACAAAAAGTACTTTGAAACACAGGCTACAAGATGCCTTCTAGTGATCAGCAAGAGCTGCTTAGAAGCCTTAAACAAGCGGTCCGAAGTGTGCAGCAGGTAGCTCTAGACAATGAAGGTGCGGTGAAGGATTGCGAACAAGTTGAAACGCTCATTAAGCGTTTGGAGGATGCTCTATTGGACCGAGCGCATAGTAGCGTAGAAGTGTGGGACATGATTGGCGGTCCCATCTGCGAGAACGAAGAGTTTGCATGGGTGAGAAACAACGTGAATATGCTGAAGAGCAAGAGTGCTGGTGCCGACCGCAAGGTGCTTGGCCGCAGGTGGCTGCGCGACTCCCTCAACACAGCCACCCTGTCCGCCTTCTTGGCACTGATTGCTGAGCTCCCCGATACCGTCCTGGCTGCCTACTACAAGAAGGACGCCCTCCTAGCCGACATGGACACCTCGTCTCTCCTCCTCAACATCATCATCCCCATCGGCGGTGCCGACATCGATGCCCGCAGGGGTGTGGACGGTGCGTCCCTCATCCACCAGGCTGCCTTCATCAGATTCTCGCTGCAAATCATCTGCAGCAACGACGATGATATTGAGCGCAAGAGGTCCGAGTCCCTCCTCGTGGAGGGCATCATTAAGCAGGAAAAGCGACGTGTTAGGAAGGTTGTCAAATCCAAGAAAAGCGGCCTGCCGCAGATACAGGAAAAGGACAGAACGGAAAGCCCTGGACACCTGCCAGCGCGGGTGTCTCGAGAGCAGGACGGGGAAGAGATAGAAGTGAAGACACCCCTGTTGCCAGAAGCCACGAGGCAACGAGAAGCCGCAGAAGTGAGTGAGGAAGAGGGAGAAATCGAGTCGAAAGTTGAAGTCGAGGTTGAAACTGTAGAAATTAAAACTGTGGAGGACGTAGACGCGTTGTCAGAGAGAGAGGAGAACGAAAAGAAAAAGGAGGGTGCAGAAAAGACGGCAGGTGAGCGAAGAGAGAGGGCTTCTTCGGTGTCTTCGCTGTCGTCTGCGTCGATCACGTCCGTCGACAAGGACAACGTTCGGAAGGAGCTGGAGGCGTGGCGACGCCAGCGAAACGAAAAAGCAGATGTGCCGTCGTTGTCATCGTCATCGTCATCGTCATCTTCGGAGACGAAAGAGCACTTCGATGTGCAGGACATGGACGAGGTCATTGCGAGCCTTGTGAAGTCCACAGAGACTGAGGACAGCGAGGATCCAAAAGACATCTCCGACCTGCGACACGTTGCGAACGTGGAAGCGGTGGTTGCTGCGAGGAACAAAATCGTCGCCAGCAGGTGCCACAGTGCTTCAGCATACGAGCGCTATCTGGAGTCGTATCACGCACGCCTTGTTGAGTGGGAGAAAGAGCTGCAGCAAAGTGCGGAAGGGATGCAGACAGACCGTTGCAGCACCCCGCCCCCTATGTCAGCGCAAGATAACAAGTTCACCCTGCGACACAAGCAGTCTGCGATGATGGTCACCATCAAGTCCAACGCCCTTATCCTCAGCAATACAAGGCTCCCTTCTGTGTTCCGGATCGAGAAAGGTGCGCTGCTCCACGCCGGGACCAATAGGATCGTGGTTCCTGGCTTCTTCCAAGGCAGGGACCCTTGCCTGCAGGTGAAAAGCAAAGCCGTCGACCCTTGCGAGTGGGTCTACGACCCGGTCACGATGCACTTGAAGGAAACACGCTACTCCAACACCGCGGTGGTGATGCCCTACGACCAGACATGCAGTGATGGCGTGCAGCTGGTGTTGTCCGAGACAGACGAGGATGGCAGTGCTCTGGGGATGTTGTTAATCGAGCGCGTGGACCCCGAGAAGGGTCGCACGCCTACCGCAGTCACTGCGGAGGACTCCGTTGACGCGAGGATCCTGCTGGACACGAGGAAAGTCGAGACGCCCCCTCCTACCCCGAACAGAAGCTTCTCGTGGGCCATACCTTCAGAAGATAGCGAGTCCTTTGAAAGACACAGAATGCGGCTTATCACAGAAGTGAAGGAGAAGCACATTGATTACGCAGAGAAGGAGCGCCGCATCGACACGCAGGGCAGGCGCTGCAAAGGCTGCTTGTCGGATTTGAAGAAAACGTACTCAGCGCTGTACTTCTCATGGCGGTACGACACGGTGCACTTCTGCTGGTACCTCGGGGCGTATTACTGCTCGGGATGCCACGACAATAGTTTTTTCATGCCCATCCCTGCGCGACTGATCTATCAATGGGACTCGAAACCCAAACCTGTGTGCAGCGATGCTTACAACTATCTAAACAGTATTTGGGCACGGCCTATTGTGTGCATCAGTGCGCTGAATCCTCTGCTGTTTGAAAAAGTGACCGCGTTGAAGATGATTCGCGCTGTGCGTGTGCAGCTGAACATCCTGTACACTATTGTGCAGGATTGCTCGCTGTTTGCTGACTTCGTGAACTCGCATCCTTCCTTTATATCCAATGAAACGCTCTACTACCTAGAGGGGTCCGAACTCTTTTCGGCTGAAGACATTCTCAGGGTGACCCAGACGCAACCGTACCTTGAGTACCCCACTCGGCTCTCTCCTCCGCTGCTGACCACCCTGGAAGGTCTGCGGAACAAAATGATTACTCATGTGGTGAACGACTGCCCTGACAAGTGCGGGACACAAGCTGCAAAAACCTGCGAATCCTGTGCCGAAGGTGGAGATGGAGTGCTTCCCATCTACGAATTCGAAACCGGCAAAGTGCAGACTTGCCCAAAATGTAGCCGTGTGTACCACAAAGCATGCTACCAAATGCAACCTTGCAAGTATTGTTTCTAGCAATCTGTTTTTATTATTCTTTTAGAGAAAACCTCTGAATAGATGCTGTCCCCCCCAAACTTTATTTACTGCAAGCGGGGTTTGAAAGCCCACAGGCCTATGATTTTTCTTGTAATCCTCAATTTAATGTACTTTTAAGCCAAACCCAAAGTTAACACAGTGTGCCTCAGGGAAGGTTTTCAAAACAACGTAGTTTGACAGACAGGAAACAACTTTGAGACACAATTTGCTACGAGAGCCTGTGGATGGGACAAGCTGTGGATATGAAGGAAAAAAAAAAAAAAAAAATCACCTCTTCAGTTGTTTTCTTTTATTTATATTATTTCTCCTACCAGTGTTCCCCTCCCCTTCTCCCTTCGGGACCATTTTATGGCGTGTTGACAAAAGACAAAAACAGATAATTTAAGGGTCCTGGTGTCCTGAAGATCGCGTGTTCCCCCCCCCCTTTTTTTTTACTCGTTTAGCTATCTCATGTCTCATATATTTGATTCTCTTCGTTTTTTTTTCTCTTTCATATTTGCTGTATTGCTGAAGTCTTTTTCTCTCTCGATGAAGAAAGGGTCTGAGAGGGTGGGATGTTTTACACAATTCAAATAAATACCCCCCCCTTTTTTTAAAGAAAAATCAGTTTTTCCTTAGACAGCCTTTGACAAAAAAAAGGAACAGTAATAGAAGGGTTTACAATTTGTTTTTTTTAATAGGTATTTTGCTCTTTCTTTCTGTTGTTCCCACTCTCCATTACACTTCCAGTAGACATGTCCCAGCACCCACCTGTATCCTGGGCTGAGAGGCCCGACTGTGTGCTGATCACAGTGTGTCTGCAGGACACGACAAATGTTAAGGTGCGTACGTTAGAGAAGTCATTGGAGGTGAGCTGCACCTCGGACGAGAAGGACTACAAAGCTGTGCTGGAGCTAAAGGGGGAGGTGGTGCCAGAAGAGAGCAGCTACAACGCAAGGCCTCGACAGATCGAGATGAAACTAATTAAGAAAGAGCAAGGCCCCTACTGGGAAGGGTTGGTGTCCAAGAAAAACCCGCATGTGAAGGTAGACTGGTCCAGGTGGAAAGACGAAGACGAGGTCCAGGGCGACGACACAGGCGACTTTGGCCTTGGGGCAGGCATGCCCGGCATGGAAGGACTTGGCGACCTTGGTGGTTTGAACCTTGGCGGTGGCGGTGATCCCGAAAAAATACAGCAAATGCTGGACTCCATGGGTTCCCAGGAGGAGGAGTCTCCTGCACCCATTACCGACGATGGTGATGATGATGATGATGACGACGACATGCCGGCCTTGGAGAAGGTGGCTAAGTAGGCCAACCAATGACCTTTAAACAATGTATTCCTTTTTTATTCCCTGAAAATATTTTTACTCAGAAGACACTGTTGACGGTAGTTTTTCTTCACCCGTTTTGCGCACAAACAAAAAAAAAAGATAAGAACTCGCTTTTTTTCTTTATTGGCTAAAAAAAAAAGAAAATAAAAAAAAAAAAAAAACGGGAAAAAAAAAAGAGGAAAAAGAAACAACACATTTTTGCAAAGGGAAAAAAGTATGATGATGGATGCTATCCGTTTTTGAGATTAGAGGAGGAAACTATTGCAGTTTTTTAGATTTCCTTTTTTCTTCCCTCCTTCTCTCCGGATTGCAAGGAAGAAGAACCCGTCCTCATTAGCATGACGTTTTGTTTTTTGGGAATAAGAAATCAAAAGTACGGTCAAGAATTGGTCCCCCTTTTTTTCTTCTTGGTTTTTCTATCTTTAATGCTTGGTTAAGTAGTGTTTTCTTTCATGTAATGTATGATATCTATCTACCTCCTACAGCGCAGGATAACATGCCTAACCCGTTCGACGAAAAGCTTCTCACCGATGTGAAGGTGCAGGACAAGACATGCAAGTTCTACGACCTCTCGAAGCTGAATGACGAGAGAGTGAAGAAGCTCCCCTACACCATCAGGGTTGTCCTAGAGACCTGCATCAGGAACTGCGATGGGTTCAAGGTGACAGAGGCTGACGTTAACAAGGTGCTTGACTGGAAAAACCAGCAGAAGAAGGCGGAGATCCCTTTCTGCCCCGCACGTGTGTTGATGCAGGACTTCACTGGTGTCCCTGCTGTCGTCGACCTTGCAGCCATGCGTGACAGCATGAAGGCCTCCGGTGGAGATCCCCTAAAGGTGAACCCCCTTGTCCCTGTTGACCTTGTGATTGACCACTCCGTGCAGGTGGACTACACTAGAACCGCCGACGCACTTGAGAAGAACGAGGCAAAGGAATTCGAGAGGAACCACGAGAGGTTTACCTTCTTGAAGTGGGGGTCGAAGGCCTTCAATGGGCTTACCGTGGTCCCCCCTGGTAACGGCATTGTGCACCAAGTGAACCTTGAGTACCTCGCGCGTGTTGTTTTCAACGAGAGCAGTCTGCTGTACTCTGACTCAGTGGTCGGCACTGACTCGCACACCACTATGATCAACGGCTTGGGTGTGCTCGGCTGGGGTGTTGGTGGTATCGAGGCCGAGGCAGGCATGCTCGGACAGCCCTCTTCAATGGTGCTCCCCACCGTTGTGGGATACAAACTCACCGGGAAGCTTGCCGAGGGGATGACCGCAACAGATTTGGTCCTCACCATCGTCGCCAACCTCAGGAAGCACGGTGTTGTTGGTAAGTTCGTCGAGTTTTATGGTGAGGGGCTCAGCTCCCTTTCTATTGCCGACCGTGCCACAATCGCCAACATGGCCCCGGAGTACGGTGCCACATGCGGCTTCTTCCCTGTTGACGAGCAAACGCTTGCGTACCTCGAGGTGACAGGCAGGTCCAACGAGCACATCTCCCGCGTTAGGGAGTACTGCACGGCACAGGGTATGATGAACGACGCAACTAAGGACACGGGTATCGAGTACCCTGCCGACGAGATGCTTGAGCTGAACATCTCCACCATCGTACCTTGCGTGTCCGGTCCCAAGAGGCCCCACGACAGGGTTGTGTGCAGCGAACTCAAGGAGGACTTCGCTAAGTGCATGGCCTCCCCGTCGGGCTTCAAGGGCTTCGGTGTTCCGGAAGACAAGAAGGACGCGTGCGGCAAGCTCGAGTTCAACGGTGAGACTTTCGACATCACGCACGGCGGCGTCGTGATCGCAGCAATCACATCCTGCACAAACACATCCAACCCCAACGTGCTTGTGGCCGCCGGGCTTGTGGCCAAGAAGGCTAACGAGCTTGGTTTGACTGTCAAGCCCTACATCAAGACCTCCTTGTCCCCCGGATCGCAGGTGGTCAAGGAATACCTCACCTCCTCCGGGCTGCTTGAAGAGCTCAACAAGCAAGGTTTTACGACGGCCGGGTACGGGTGCATGACTTGCATTGGTAACTCTGGTGAGCTGTACGACGGCGTGGGTCAAGCCTTCAAGAACAGCGGTGCAGTGATGACCTCTGTGCTCTCCGGGAACAGGAACTTTGAGGCCAGGGTGCACCCTGACACCGCGGGCAACTACCTTGCCTCCCCTCCCTTGGTGGTTGCTTACGCCCTTGCAGGCACCATGAACATCAATATCGAGACCGACGTCATCGGTATTGACAAGAACGGAAAGAATGTGTACCTGAAGGACGTCTGGCCTTCGCACGAGGAGATCGAGGAGGTGTGCAAGAAGCACGTGACCGCTGAGACCTTCAAGTCGGTGTATTCCAAGTTGCAAGAGGGCACTAAGAGGTGGGCTGACCTTGCTGCCCCCACCGACCCTGTTCAGTACCCTTGGGACCCCAAGTCCACCTACATCCACGAGCCCCCCTACTTCAAGGGCGGTTCGGAGGGAGGTTCTGGCGACGTTAAGAAGGCGCATGTCCTGCTGTACCTCGGGGACTCTGTGACCACTGACCACATCTCGCCCGCTGGCAACATCGCCAAGACGTCTGCTGCTGCCAAGTATCTGGCCGAGAACGGCGTGCCCCAGGCAGAGTACAACTCGTACGGGTCGAGGAGAGGCAATGATCTTGTGATGGCGAGGGGGACCTTTGCCAACACGAGGCTGTCCAACAAGCTTGTGTCCAAGGCAGGCAACACCGGCCCCGTGACCGTGCACATCCCTTCGGGTGAGCAGATGTCCGTCTTCGATGCATCTGCGAAGTACCAGCAGGATGGTGTACCGCTCATTGTGATTGCGGGTAAGGAGTACGGTTCGGGGTCGTCGAGGGACTGGGCCGCAAAGGGGCCGAAGCTGCTTGGCATCAAAGCTGTCATCGCCGAGACTTACGAGAGGATCCACAGGTCCAACCTTGTGGGCATGGGCATCGTCCCGCTTTCTTTCAAGGCAGGAGACTCTGCTGAGAGTCTTGGCATCGCAGGCGACGAGACCTTCGACATTACCCTCCCCACCGACCTGATCCCCGGCATGGACATCGCTGTCTCTTCTTCCGCAGGGAAGTCCTTCACCGCCATTCTTAGGTTCGACACCCCTGCCGAGGTGGTCTACTACAAGAACGGTGGCATCCTCCAGTACGTGCTTAAGGGCATGAAGTGAAAGTGTTAGTACGCGTTGTTGATTTTTTTTGTTTTTGTTTTGAAACGAAAGGGAAAAAAAGAGATGAGATTTCCATTCCTTTTTTTTCTGGGACTTCGAAAAGTTCTCTTCTTTTTTTTTATTCTCCTCGCATGTGTTTTGTTTGTGTTGCTCTACTCACTTTTCTCCCCCCCCCCCCTTAAACCCCACCCACCTGCCCAACTTTCTGTTACATTTAGCTTTGTTTCCGAAGGAGTTTTAAAATTTTGCAGAAGCCGGGTCCTGCAGCAATCCTGTGCTGAAGGCGTCTTCCTTTTACCTTGAAGTGAAGTGGCTGCTACGTTGGTGCACGTGTGAAGGAGCAGTTGCAAAAGCTTCTTTGCTGCGCCTCATTTAGCTCTTTCTTCCTTCTGCTAAATTTGCCCTCCTTTTGAATACTTTTCTTTCCAAGAAGCCTACACGTTGTCTTTTTATTTTCTTTTGCCCCCCCCCCCCTTTCCCTTTTTCATACTTTGATTCTCCTGAGAGCAGGATCCTTTGGGGTCTTGTTTCTCTATTATATAATTCCCCCACCCTGCCCCCACGACCACCATTCCCTCAATTGTTTTTTCTCATTTTTCAAAACCATTCAAAACCACAGTTGCAAACGAGTTAAAATGGGTCAAAATGCTTCCAGTGTCTCAGGTGCACTTACGCAGGATCTGAACAGGAAGAGTGGTGTACACACAGTAACTATTCCCGGAGATTTGTTAGATGCTACACATGTATGTCACCTATTCCCTCGTACTATTTTCTCATAGGAATGGAACCAGAGTTTCCGTAAGAACACACACAACGCACTTCGTGATCTAAGAGCGCTCTGCACCAGACTGGGGACCCATAAATGGGAAGGCATATGCCCCGCCTTAGAGGTAGTAAAGGGGTTGGAGACTGTGAACCGTAGCCTCTTTCAAGCCGAGGATAGCTTGAAGCACGCGATCCAGAACGTGAACGAGATCAACAACCGCATCGGAAGGCCAGCCATCCTGAAGGAAGTCCTTCAAGGAACAACAGGCGGGCCTGCTGGCTTGATGCTGATCCTGCTTGGGTCTGACACAGTCTCAGAAATCGTCAGCGAGATCGACACCTTCATACCTGCCGTGCACGCTATGCATGATGCCACCTTCCCCATGATGAAAAAGGTTAGGAATGCCGTTCCTGGTATGCTCGCAAACGAGACTCTGTCCAGTGGGTGGTACGAGTTCTCCTGCTCTACAATGAAAGCTGGCACAGAGCTTGCGACACACCTCAGCAAGCTGCTAAACATCGCAAGCACCATCAATAAAGTGCTGCAGAAGCACGCATCACCGAGGCCCATCAACGGACACCCTGTGAAAAACGATGCCTGGACAGCCGTTCGTACGGCTCGTGGTGCTAACAGCTACAGCGTGCCTCTGAGAGCCTTTCCGGGCTACACGAGCCTCAAGAGAAAGACCCCCCCTGGTAGCGAACCGCCAGCGAAGAGGCTAGTCACCTTGCTAGCTGTACCCCAGAAAAACACCCAGAAAAGCAGCAGCGAGAGGAAAAAGGTAGTCGCTGTGGCAAAGGACAAGACGTTCGCTGAGATCTCCGCCCACCTGAAGCATGAAGTGGACGCCATGACTGAAGACAACACGAAGTACCAAGCGGTGCTGTCCTCTGTACAGCATGTCACACCGTCACCGCCTGATGATAACGGCGACAATGTGTGGGACCAGTTCGAAGAGGCGGTGACTGCTGTGAGGGACTGGGCCATCAACTTTGTGGTGGCGCTGCAAAATGCCCCCATCGAGAACAGCACGAGGAGGGAAACGTTCGATGTTGTTCAGAATTTTTACACCCTCATGCAGAAGACTTCCCTGAGGCTCCAGACTTACAGGATATTCCTCAGGCAGGTGAAGTACGCGTTGGATTCTGTACTTGACGTGTTTGTGCTGCCCGAGGACATCAAACTAGACCTACAGAAGATGGCCGACAACGACCTTAAGCTCAAGAAGATCAAAGCCTACGCGGAGTCGAACAAGGAGGGGCTCGCCTTCAACCTGAAGGCCTTGTCAGGAGTGCTCAACGACCGTAGCGAACTGACTGACCTATTGAACCTACACACGGAGTGGGTGAAAATGAACAATGCTGTGCAATCTGTGCAGATCGATGTTAAGAATGACATCGAGGCGTTCAAAGCAAAGATGCGCAGGATCGGCTGGATCAGCATGGCTATCACCGCTGTTGTGGGTGTTGCGCTTGTTGTTGGTACAATGGGCGCAGCAGCCCCTGAGGTTGCTGCAGCTGCAGCGGAGGAAGTCGCCGAGACGGCGGCCATCGAGGCAGCGGAGGTGGGTACGGAGGTGGCAGTGGACACGATGGTGGACGGTGCAGTTGATGCTGCTGTGGAGGCCGGGGAGGTGGAGGCGGAAGCGGAGGCCGCGGTAGTAAAGGAAGGAGGCGAAGGGGCTACCGAGCTGTTCAGCCAGATTGGGGAGGGATTTGGAAAGATTTCTGTTGTGGCTAGTCTTAGCACTGGAGCGAAAGAGTATGTTGAGAAGCTGCAGAATCAGCAGCTCTCAACAATCAAGTTGGCTGTCGACGGCATCGACGATCTCCAGAAAAACGCTTCCCTTATCGAAATAATGCTCCTGTACATCTACAAGGACTGGGTGGACTTGGACGCCACCCCAATCATATCAGCCAACGACCCACTCAAGTCCGTATACGCCACGTGGGGAACGCTGAACCCGAAGCCCCTTCTGAAGGCCTTGGCAGACGCGCAAAAGACGCTCGAGGACATCCAGCAGAAGGTGCACGGCGCTGAGGACAAGATTGACGCTGAGATCGGTTCTTACAACAAAGACGTGTACCAGCCCATGTTGAAGATGTTCGGGTGATACTTTCGGTGCCATTGTGCTTTGTAAACCCCTTCCTCTCGAATACAACAATTCAACGTATACATATATTTTATCCAAACGGCGGACCGGCTGCTGTCAAAAGCCTTTCCTCACACCGGCAGCCACATTGGTATTCCAACGTACTCCTTCACAATGAGGAGCAATCGCACCACCCCCTCTTTTTTTTGCTCCCATTTTTTATTGTCTATTCGACGTTTCTTCGGTTGGCATCTGAAGAGGTTTTGGCATGGGTGTAGAATATCTTGGACATTCCGCCCATTCTATTTCCACCTCCTGGGGTGCATGCCATTCGAATCTCGATTTGTATTATTGGGAAGGATTATTGGACATAAGTGCATTTTTCGAATCCATTGGTAGAGGGCGCAGCTTATGCCCAATGACGATACGGGTTCGAAGATGGCACTCCATACGCCATGATCCGAATGTAAGCACTGTGCCTAGGGCCACGAAATTGTCAACAATTGTCATTTAGTTTCCCTTATTCTTTTCAACCCAACCGTGGAATGAAATCCAAATTAGACCTTTGGTTCATCATGGCAACTTTTTTTCTTTCTAAGGAACGTGATGACCCTCGCACACTGAAAGGCAATTGTTAACAGCTTCGCCCTCCCTCTTTATTTATTGACTCCTCCTTTATTTTCTCGTCCCCTTTTACACCTTTTAATATCCTCTCTTTTTATTATTACCACCACCCAAGTCCCTCAGACCCCTCTTCATCAACGGACAACGATAGGTTGTGTTGGATGACCTTAGTAAGGAGTTTTGTGTTTTTTTTTCCAAGCTCTTAATTGTATCACAGTATCTTTTTACACTTTAATTTTTGCAATGGATACCAGCAGAGAGTGGACAGATGACTGAAAGGGAGTTGTTGTTGCAGAGGATCAAGGACATCTCTCCAACAAGATCGAGACAGAGGAGAAGGAGATCAAGGATCTGAAGGTGAAAGTAAGGTCTGCAAGATACTAATAAGCAAAACGCGTTGATCGATGCAAATGAAGAAGATGTAAGGACCAAGTTGGCAAGCTGGAGGATGATAAGAATCGCTTCACCTTTGTCCATGCATGTATAGAGGTTGTGTGCCATGCATTATTTCAGTTCGTTGAACTTGATGGAGGAATTGACACTCTTAAGTACCCAGCAGTTGAAGAGGCTTTTGTCAAGCAGAAACTTTAATATTTTCATCTGCCACCGGCGGCTTTGGACTACCCTTGTGTTGCGTTGGGTGGCAGCGTCGTTCCCATCATCCACACCCATAAGGTCGTTGTAGGCTGGAAGACGACCTTTGGAATGGGAAAGGCGACCTTGGACTTTCCAACAGATGCGACTGCGATCCGGAAGCCAAACTGTTCGAGGAGAGGCTTGGGGGCAATGCGAAGTACAAGGAACACCTGAGGGAGTACTACTCGTGCTTCGGAGGGAACATGCGTGGGCTGAAGCAGGACTTCCTGCTACCTTGTATGTAAACGTGATAAATAAACACCAACAACTGCTACTCACAGTGGGCGGAGTTAAAGACCCTGCAGATAGGAAAAGAGAATAACACTTTATTTTAACAGAGATCAGTAGGAACCTTACGGAATATATTGTACTTTGGAATAAAGCAAACCTTCAGGGCTTCGAAAAGAACCTACTACCGACTGTGTTCACCAACAACCCTTGGCAGTTAAATATGATTTTAATAAATTCCTACCAAAATATAAAACCCATACTACTGATCTCATTCTAGGACATATCAGACTATCTATTTTCAGAAAGCACAGAGAAACCTACCATCTGCACCACATGATATGTGCATCACTTGCTTCAGGGAAAGACGGAGGAGACCATGGCAGCAGGGTGGCTAATGGATGGCTGCCCAAGGCTGGTGATGCTTAAACAAACAAAGAAAATACTGTAAAACAAAAATCACCGGAAGAAAAAATATCCGGAAGATAAAATGTCCGGAAGCTCTTGAGGTCCGGATATTTTTTCTTCCGGACATTTTTTCCTGGGTCCCCCCCTTTTTTTTTAAAGGGCTGGACCCGAAAACGGCTAGCAAGAGAAAATCAAACGAAAAATCGGAGAATTGAATTACGGACTTTTCCAAGAACTAAAAGATACCTCAAATCTTGATTGTTACCAACGATTCTAAAGCTACAGTTTCTGTACTTTATTGGTCGTTCGTGTTCTGCTGGTGCCTGCCGCCTCTGCCTGGGTTTGCCGCTGCGTCCGTCGTCCGTCGTCGCCGTCGTCCGGGGGGGTTGTTTTGCCTGTCGGCCTGCCCGCCGCTTACCGAAAGGATCCCTCCCCCAACACACACTTTAAAAAAAAATAAAAAAAATAAAAAATGGATCCAAGACGGAACGCAAGAGGACCGCGCAAACCGCAGGGAGAAGGAACCCCGACAGGCCACCAGGCTGCACACGACGCCAGGGCCGACCCAACCAGACTATCTGTTGTAGAGTTAGGTTGGTTTTTGGGATTCCTTTCTTTTTTTCTTCTTCTTCTTTCCATTTTCCCTCGCGACTCTCTGCCCTTTTGTGCTCCGAGCATTTGCTTAAGAGGTTATGTTTCTTAGCAGTTGCGAAAGTACAGCAGAGAAAAGCGTTTGCGAAAGAAAGAAAGAAAGAAAGAAAGAGAAAAAAAAAAGAAAGTTGACATATCCCCTTTGCTAATTGCTGCTCTACTCCTTTTTTTTCTCTTTTCTTTTTTTTTAAAAAAAAAGATTAATGACCTTTTCATGTCATGGTGTGCATCAACTACTAGCACCGCTTAACGATGAGTACACGGGGTGAGCACGAAACCAGAAATTTCGGTTTCGTGTTCACCCCGTGATCCCTCTCTTATGGGGCCCCACAGGGACCAGGCTAGCATTGTCACACACATGGATAAAAAAGAAAATCGGTCTTTTTTTTTCTATACACAAAGATCTAAACTGTGAGTATGAAGGGCTGCTTGTTGCGCTGGAAGGGAGGGCTCCGAGGAAGGCAATATCCCAACAACATCTCAATCTTTCATAACGTGGATGTTCTCCCTCACTCTCTCGTTTTTTTTTGCCTTCTGCAGGACTTCAGAAATACAGTTATCTTCTTTTTAATTCGTTACTTGTTGTTTTTTTTTTTTATATATCACTCTTTCCTTTGCTTCATATTGTAGAGGTCAGAGTGAAGAATAAAATTCCTCCCTTTTTCTTCTTCTTTTTTTCTTCTTCTTTTTTCTTTTCTTTTTGTTCCCTCTTCTTCTTCTTCATACATGGTTGTTCCCACCACCACCACCAACACCACCACCAGGTTTTTACCCACAAAAAAAAAAAAAAAAAAAAAAAAAAAAAAAAAAAAAAAGACAAAAGATGCATACTTCGGTGCTTCTAGCGCTAATCCTGAGCCTAGCGGGTGGGGCAGCAGCAGCGGAAAAGTGCACCGACCTGCGGCTCTCCGGCGGAGGGATCTGGGTGGACAAGCCTTACGAGACTGGTTGTGACTGGTACGGTGCTGTGGCGCAGCGCTGCGGGTGGTACGGCTCTCGCTACCGGAACGAACACGTGGCGAACGAGGCGTGCTGCGTGTGCGGAGGGGGGAAGACCTCAAACGAGACCGATGTGCCGGCGACACCCAGCCCCCCCACCGATGCGCCGGCGACGCCCAGCCCCCCCACCGGGTGCGGGCCGCGTGTGAGGAAGGGGTGGTCCATGCTGTCGTGCACGGAGAGGGAGCACTTCATCGAGGCAGTGCGGACGCTGCACTCGGAGAATACCACAGACTACCACGACCTGTCGCAGCTGCACAGGAACAACGGAAGGTATGCGCACGGGACTTCTGCCTTCCTCCCCTGGCACCGCTGGTTCCTGGTCGGCTACGAGAACGCCCTGCGCTCCCTCCCCGGGTTCGAGTGCATGACGGTCCCGTACTGGGACTGGGAGAGGGACGACGCGGAGGAGCGCTTCAGCACAACCTTCAGGGCGAAGACCTTCGGAACGAGGAGCGGTGTGGGGGGCTGGCCCGACAACTGCGTGACGGAGGGAGTGGCGGCGGGGTGGACGGCATCGGACGGGGATTGCCTGTCCAGGAACTGGGGCGGGGCTGGGTTCACAGGGGCGATGGAGATCTCGGCGATCATCACCTCGAACGCGGCCTTCCGGAACTTCCGCCCCGTCTTGGAGGGGAACCCGCACGCCGCCCCGCACATCTACGTCAGCGGCCACATGGGGTCGTACCTGAGCCCCGACGACCCGCTCTTCTTCGTGCACCACGCGAACGTGGACAGGATATGGGCCTTGTGGCAGGACTACCACGGCTACGATGAGGTCCCGAAGGACGCCCTCAACGAGACCATCTACTTCTCCGCTTCGTCCGCTGAGGACATGAGCCTGGAGGGGACGCTGCCCTTCACCGTGGACGGGAGCAGGATCCCCACCTTCTTCAAGGACCACCCCGCCACCATCCGCGACATGCACAGCATCACAGACCTCCCATACGGTGCGAGCTACACCTACGGCACGGACACCCTTGCGGACCTCATCGGGAGCCCCTTGAGGGGGAGCTGGGACCTCGTTGTTCCCGGGACGGCCCCGAAGCTGACGTGCTGCGGGGACGGGACGGTGGACACTGCGGAGATGGGGGGTGCCGAGGAGTGCGACGACGGGAACACTGTTGACGGGGACGGCTGTTCCTCCACCTGTGTGAGCGAGGGGGGTGCTTCCAGGGAGGGGGTTGTTCTCAACGACAAGGACAACAACAAGAACAACAAGGAGGGCAATTCCCGCGCAGCGTTCAAGGAGCACTTCCTCTCAGACAAGAACCTCGAGTTGATGTTCGACGAGGCAGACGCGACGAGGGAGAAGGAGGGGGAGAGCAAGTCTGCTATGTTTAAAGACCTTGCGCAGGAGGAATGCCACAGACACTCCACCGGCCAGGACCAGATCCCCGACTCTTTCATCTCCATGATGAGGGCACCGGTCTCCGCACGTGGTCTGTACAAGCCTTGCGGTTCCTTGAAGTAGAGAGGCACAAAGAAAACAATCACTCCGCTTTTCTTTCTTTCGGGAGTTTTTTATTTTATTTTTTCCCCTACTAAAAAATCTGTTTTTTCAAAAAAAAAAAAAAAAAAAAAAAAGAGAACATATCTTAATTCCTTGTGCATTTTGGGCCGAGTGGAGAAAAAAAGGGGGAATAAGAAAAAAAAGCACAAAAAAAAACTAATTTGCAGTTTTTTTTTTGTTCTTTTTTTTTTTTATTATTCTCAAGCTTTATTCTCTATACTTGTTGCAAAAGAAATGCATTAAATCGTAAAGGTATTTTTCACTCCCTTTCCCCCCTTCGTTTCCCACTTTTTTTTTATTATTTTTCCTTGCGGAATGGTATTCAAAAAAAAAAGAAAGAAAAAAAAAAGAAGGAGAGAGAGAGAGAGAAAAAAGAAGAAGGAAAGAAAGAAAACCTGGAGTACGGATCGTAACAATCCTTCAGTTTATCGCTTATCTTTTCATCATCAGGTGTTTCTCTCTCTCTCTCTCTCATTTCTTTTTCTGTTCTTTTAAATTCATTTTTTTCTTCAATTCGTGTTCATTTTTGTAGAGTTGGTTTTTGGGACTCCTTTTATTTTTTTCTAAATATTTCCTCCCCTCGCGACTCTCTGCCTTATTGTGCTCCGAGCATTTGCTTAAGAGGTTATGTTTCTTAGCAGTTGCGAAAGTACAGCAGAGAAAAGCGTTTGCGAAAGAAAGATTGGAAAAAAAAAAAAGTTGACATATCCCTTTTGCTAATTGCTGCTCTACTCTTTTCTTCTTTTTTTTTTTTTAATGACCCCTTTTCATGTCATGGTAGCACCGCTTAGCGATGAGCTTTCCCCGTGATCCCTCTCTTATGGGACCCCACAGGGACCAGGCTAGCATTGTGTCACACATGGATAAAAAAAAAGAAAACTGGTCTTTTTTTCTTCTTCTTTTTCCTTTCTTCCCTCTCCTTTAAATATTTATTGCATCAACAAAGATCTAAACTGTGAGTATGAAGGGCTGCTTGTTGCGCTGGTGGGGGGGAAGGGCACTGCCTCCGGCTGCTCCTTCGAAGGAGGCATCTCAATCTTTCATAACGTGAATGTTCTCACTCTTCTTCTTTTTTTTTGCCTTCTGCAGGACTTCCGGGCATCTCCACAGCAGGGTAAGCCTGGATTCAGAAATACAGTTATCTTCTCGTCTTTTTTTTTTTTTAAATTCTTTTGTTGTTTTTCTTCTTCTTCTTTTTTTTTTTTTTTATCATTCTTTCCTTTACTTTCATATTGTAGAGGCGCTCAGAATGAAAAAAAAAAGAGAAAAAAAATAAAGAAAAAAATAAAATTCCTCCCATTTTCTTTTTTTGTTGTTGTTCATATAAATGGTTGTTTGAATCCCCCAACAGGTTTTTTATACACACGAAAAAAAGAAAATAATAATGAAGACACTAAAGATGCTTGGGTTGATGCTGCTTGCGGCAGGGGCGGCAGGGCAGTCAGTGGCAGACTGCCAACGCTGCATCAACAGGAACGAGCCTTGCTACAAATCCGGGTGGGCAGAGCCGTGCTACCCTGGCGGGGGCAGCGCGAGCGTGTGCACGTCGAACCAGGCGACGTGGTGCCCGTCGATGGGGGGCACGGTGCCGGCGCCCCCTCCGACGCCGACGCCCCCGACCCCTCCGCCCGGACCGTCGGCGCAGGCGGAGGAGGACAGCAGGATGATCGCCTACGTCGGGAACTGGCAGGCGTGCCCCACGGATGCGCAGATGAACGCCTACACGCACGTGCTCGTGTCGTTCGCGGTGACCTACACGTGGAACCCCGGGAAGAACACCTGCAACCAGCAGTGCCAGATCTCGTCGCCCGTGCCGGTGTGCGGGAACGCCCCTCAGCCGGCGCTCGTACAGAAGTGGAGGGCAGCGGGGAAGAAGGTGATCCTGTCCTTCGGGGGTGCCGGGATGGGGGGCTCTTGGGACGGGCTGGACGACTGCTGGGAGTACTGCTACGGGAAGGAGGACTTCGTGATCCAGCAGCTGGTGGAGATCGCGAGGGACCAGAACTTCGACGGGGTGGACATCGACTACGAGTACTACTACGAGAACGGGCAGAGGGGGTCCTCCTTCGCGAAGGGGGCGCAGGCACAGAAGTTCCTGAGGGACGTGACGGTCGGGCTGAGGCAGAGCCTCCCCTCCGGGAGCGAGGTCTCGCACGCCCCGATGGACATCGACATGAAGCAGGGGACCGGCTACTACAACGTCATCAAGGAGGTGGCGAGCTCCATGGACTTCATCATGCCGCAGTACTACAACGGGGTGACGCGCCCCAACTCGGACGGGATCAACGGCGGGGTACACGAGTCCGCCCTGGCGCACTACAAGACTCTTGTGACGGACTGCTTCGGGAACGACCCCACGAAGGTGGTCTTCGGCTTCTGCATCAGCGACTGCGGGGGCACCGGCTCCAACAGCAACGCGCAGCAGGCCATCAGCGTGATGGAGGACCTGAACAAGGAGTACGCCTGCAACGGGGGGGCCTTCTTCTGGGTTGCCGCCCACGACGGGAACGGGGCCTGGTCCCAGGCAGTCTCCGCCACCGTCACCCCTTCCAGGGGGTGCAGCCACGGGAACAACCCCCCTCCTGCCTCCACCCCGATGCCTACTCCAATGCCGACCCCTGTGCCCACTACCGTCGCCTCCACCCCGGTTCCCACAACTGCCCGCACTCCTGCTCCTACCCCGATGCCTACCCCGATGCCGACCCCGATGCCTACCCCTCAGCCCGATACCACTGTTCGCACCCCTGCCCCTACTCCGATGCCTACCCCTCAGCCCACCCCCGCTCCCACTCCTCAGCCCGCTGCCTCCACACCGGTCCCCACCTCGGACGCCAGCTGTGCCCGCAGGATCGGTGCATGGGGTGGGTGCCTCTCGGACCCTAACTGCTGCGAGGCTGGGCTGTCGTGCTACCAGCAGAACCAGTGGTGGGCCAGGTGCCTGTCTGTTTGCCACTACGCACCCGAGTGCGTGAAGATCGGCAACTAGGCTACACTCACGATAAATAAGTACACGAGATGTGAGAAAAAGGAGGGGTTCTCTCTTATTTAAAAAAGAAGAAAAAAATATTTTTTGAATTACTACCTTTTGATTATTGAATTATTTTTGTGTCCCATTTGTGGTAAATGTTTTCTGACCAAAGCGGCTAGGAAGAGCAGGGTGTGTAAGGTGATGACACTTGTCCCTTCCCTGAACACCACTCTTTTCAAAAAAAAAAAAAAAAAAAAAAAAAAAAAAAAAAAAAAAAAGCCGAAAGAACCTTTGGACCTTTGACCTCCGGTTTCAAACCTCTTCCTCTCCCTCTCTCTTTTTTTTTTAAAGTAAATTCTTTTTTTTTCTTTGGTGGGTCGTAGCCAACATATTTCTCGTCCCATCATACTTTTTCTTGTTTTTTTCTTTCTTTTTTTTCTCTTTTTTTTCTGAGATACGTAGAGACAAAGGAGGGACGTTCCAAACAAGAACCTCTTTTATCTCATCTCTTTATTTCCTTTTTGTATCACAGGCTTCACTTTTTATAAAGGTACCTCCAAAATAATATTTTCAAAGGTCCTACACGAAGTCCATCCACCTGATACTCTTCTTCATATGACTATTTTCTTCAAGATTGATTTTTTATTTATTTACTTAGTTACTTTCTTTTGTCTGATAAATATTCCACACAGGTTTATTTTTCTATTAATTTAAACACTCTTCTTGGAAATGTCACGCGCGATTGCTGCATGTGTCCTGCTGCTCGGGTCCCTCGTCGGGACGGCTGTTGCCCAGACATGCCCCCTCACCTTCGTGGGGGACGTGAAGCAGTTCGTGGTGGAGCAGGAGAACGGGACCAAAACTGCAACAACTTCATTTACCGCATCTAGGTGATGGATGGAAGGGTCGAAGGGAAGAACAGGAGCTGCAAGCTAATTGAAGTCGTGAACCACCTCCTTCTGGAATGCAACAATACATAAACTGGATAAAGCAGCGGTCGAAGTGGGCAGGGATGAGATTTTAGCATATTAAAAGCAGTTCGTGTGCATGTGGGGTTGACACATGCCCTCACAGAAGAGCCCTTTATATATACAATCATTGTTAACGTGATCCAAACTAGCTTACTAGAAAAGTGCATCTCCTCTAAAATGGAATAGAATAGCGGAAATATGTGGACGTTCCAAAGGTAGCTGATCCGACGTTATTGGGATTTTATCTATTTTTTTTGTCTAAAACAACTACTCACAAATGAAAACTAGTCTTTTATACAATGGTTGGCAAATGAGGACAACCTATCAATATATCGACCTTATACGGAATTAAGGGTACTTGTAACCAAGGATGTTACAAGAAGTGTGTGGCTTTGAAGGAGAAAAGGTAGGGAACTTGAGGCATTTCCAATTAACCAACGATTCTAAAGCTACAGTTTCTGTACTTTATTGGTCGTTCGTGTTCTGCTGGTGCTTGCCGCCTCTGCCTGGGTTTGCCGCTGCGTCCGTCGTCCGTCGTCGCCGTCGTCCGGGGGGGTGCAGCGTGCTGTTCACGGCGGGGAACAAGGAGCGGTACGTGAATTGCCGGCCCAAGCCCGAGAAGGAGCCCTCCCGCCTCGTCCGTGGGATATCGTGCTCGTCTGTCACCAGGGAGTCGATCCTGCACGAGGTGGGTGCCAAGGAGGAGGATGCCGGGGGCGGAGGGGATTGCTTGTTCCGCTCTCTGGCTGTGGTGCTGCTGGGGGAGAAGGAACGACACGGAGAGGTGAGGAGTCGGGTGGTCAGCCACATAAGGGACAACAGGGGCAGGTTCGAGAGCTTTGTGGATCCGATCGGTTTTGAGGCCTACATCGACTACATGGCAAAGCAAGGGGAGTGGGGGGGACCACCTTTGTCTGCAGGCGGCCGTGGAGGTCTGGCAAAAGACGGTCGTGGTCGTGACCGGGGGTGACGCCCAAGTCTTGAAGCTCGGGGAGGCGAGGGAACCGGAGGATACGGTGGTGCTTGGCTTCACGGGATCCCACTACAGGCCTGTGTTGGTCTCGGAGGGCGGAAAGTCCCCTGGTGGATTGGGCGGTGGAGGCGAGGCTAGCCCCCTCGGGCCAGGCCCGCCATCCTGGACCTCGCCCACCTCCTGATGCCGGAGTCCTCCATCAGGCCCAACGGACACCACATGAAAGGATGCCCCACGACTGGACAGCAAGGTCAGGAGCTTCCAGTGCCCGGTGAGGGGGTGCGAGAGGTCGTCCCACATGGGAGGCCCGGCGATCTTGGGGTGGGAACTGCTGAAGTCCCACTTGAACTGAACGACCACCTGCTGGACGAGGAGGTACTCCCACAGGAGTTGAAGAAGTTTGACCTCAAGATCTGCGTGTGTGGGTCGGTGGTGGGCGCACGGGAGGCGGCTCACGTCAGGTGCATCGCCAGGTACAGCGCTCCTGGGGGACCCGTGGCTTTTCCAAGGGTTCCTCTGTACTCACACGCATGATGTACAGGCCGAGTCCTGAACTTTGGGATATTGTCCGCTCGGTTCATTTTGTTGATGCGGGCATGAACCAGGCTGGTGTCTTCCCTACAACTGTCCCAGTACGACCCGACTTCAGCATCGTGCTCCACGGGACTCCTCGTCAGCTTGACGACGTTCAACGCCCGTGGATCAGACGGGAGTGGGACGCGTTCCAGCATAGCAACCTCTCTAAAGTGACCTACCCTGGTACTACCCTCGACGATCACTTCAATCTGCTCCTTTCCTTCAAGCTGTCACCTGACAGTGGCAGTCGCTCCATCTAACCCCCCTTTGGTTGAAGCATGTGATTTTAGTTTTTTTTTTTATTCTTCTTTTTTTTTTTTTTTCTTCCAGTTTGCCTCGTTTTCCCCTGCCATCATCACGTCCTCGCTTCCCGAGCCAACGAATTCTAAAGCTACAGTTTCTGTACTTTAAAATGATCGTTCGTGTTCCTACTGGCTGGGTTTGCCGTGCTGCGTGCCGTCGACTGTCGTCGGGGGGGGGTGTTTGCCTGTCAATGAAAGGATCCCCCCCCCCCCCCCCCCAACGAAGAAAAATGGATCCAAACTAACAAAGACAGGGCGGCCAACCTAGCCAGGCAGTATGAGTCTCTTCCTTGCGTTGTGGAGGCGTATGACGTGCCAAGATGAAAATGGTCATCTTGTGTGCATGCCTTCTATTTCCAGTTCTGATCAACTCTGTGGGTGCGCTTCCGTGTACCCCCGGGCTTCTTTTAACGGAAAAAAAAACCCCCCCTCTTTTTCTGATAATTTTTGTTCAGCATGTTTGTGTAAGAATATGATGAACATTAGGAGGAGGGAAAGAATACCCCCCCCCCCCCCCCCCTCCCCTATTCATTCTTTTTTTTGTAGTACCAACCGATTTGGTTTTCTTCTTCTTCTTTTGAACCACTGTAGGTAAAACCAAAAAAAAAAAGAAAAAAAAAAGAAATGCTGGCCCGAATCCTGTTGTTGTGGTTGTTCGCTACTGTTGTGGTTGGTGGGACCACCGAGGAGCTAGCACGGATCGGCGGGGTGGGCCCGCTGGCGGGGGAGACCTCTGCGGACCTGGCGAGGTCGGGGGACCACACGTTCAGCGTGATGACGGACGATTCGGTGAGGATCACGAATGTGGCAGACAAGGGAAACCCTGTGGAGGTAGGGATGCTAAAGCACAGCAGCGGGAGGGCAGCCTCTGTGCTGACGGACGGGAACCTGCTGTACGTGTCGTACCTGCACGCGCTGATCGTCTACGACCTGCACCCGGACCCCGCTGCCCCAATGATGCTGCACACCTTCCTTCCCCCTCCCGACGCCGACCTGAACTTCTGGCGTGGGATGACCCAGTCTGCCAACCACATCTACGTGTCGTACTTCCACAGCCCCACCACCACCGAGTCCCTGTACGTGCTTGCGAAGGGGACCCTCATGCAGGTGGGGGTTTCGGTGTTGTCGACGACAGGCTCCTTCGTGCTGGACATGACCTACGCGGACAGGAAGGTGTACGCGACCACAGAGCAGCTCACCCCCCAGGGCAGCGTCTCTGTGCTGGACGTGTCGGACCCCACGAACCCCCACGAGGAGTCGTCCTTCGCAACGCCGGACATCGACTTCAACAGGGTTGTGTTCCACGAGGGCTTCCTGTACATCAGCAGGGTCGACACCAGCACGGACATGCCGCTGAAAATAAACCCGACGACAGGGGCCCCCGTGGCGATGACGATGCCTGCCTTCGTGAACGATTGCGGGGATATCCGCTTCTACAACTCGAGGGTGTACCTTGCCTGCTCCAACAACGGCCTCGTTGTGTTGGAGGAGACGGCGCCCAACACCTTCACCCTCCTTGCAAGGGACGAGGCGAGGTCCCCCTTCACCCTCCTGCCCAGCGGCGGCTACCTTTTCGTGAGCGACGTGACGGACAGGCTTGCGATCTACGACATCCCGGATGCGGCTGTGGAGCTTGTTGAGGGCATCGCACCTTTTGCGAAGCAGGTTGTAGACTCCTCCGCTGCTGCTGTGGAGGACAAGGTGAGCGGGCAACGCTGGGAGAGGATCCCCGAGTGGCTTGCAGGGTCGACAGCGTACATGGGGGTTCACGGGGGCAAAGGGATGTCCCTGAGACTGTCGTGTCCCGCGACCGAGAAGAACCACCACCACTACTACTACCCCTGTACCTTCTACGTGACACTGCACAACTGCCTCCCGTGTAGCTCCTCTACCAACGGAGGCCTCCCGAAGGAGTTGCTGGAGGCTGGCTTCGAGGCTGCGGGCTGCGGGCCGAGGTACATCCCAATCTTCCCCGGTGCCCCCGATGATGTCCGCAACCACCCTGCCGCAATCTTCAAGCTGCAGGTGGAGAGAGGTACGGAAGCCATTGAGCTGCCCGTGTCGAGGGAACTCCTCCACGTCGCGGTGTTCGTGCACTCCGCTGGACAGCAGTGCTCCTTGAAGAACGCCGAGGCGTGCGCCGCAGCCTCCCGGGTGTGCGAGTACGACAGGAAGAAGAAGAAGTGCATGGACAAGCCGATGTGCCCCACGAGGACAGGCCCTCAACCACCCACAGGGCCACAGGGGCGCAGGTGCATGTGTTTCGCCCTCCCGTTGTTCTGAATTGGCGTGTTCGTCTCTTTTTTTTTTTTAAAAAAGGGGGAAGAAGATTTTTTTAATAAATAAATAACAAAAAAAAAATAATAATAATAATAATAAAAAGATTTTGACTATATCTTTTTTCATTTACACACTACTTCCCTTTCTTTTTTTTTCATCCTGAACAGTGAGCACCCCCATGCACACTGAAATTTTATCGAGTTTTTTCTTCTTTCTTCTTCTTCTTCTTCTTCTTTTTGCCCCTTTCCTTCTTGTCGTTCAGCACAAAGAAGGAAGTCGTTAAAAAAGAAAACAGAGCACGGCTAATGCCTTGGGCATCCCCAGCCTTCGCTGATGGAGCTGGCGATGCAATGCAACGGCGGTTGTTGTTTTTTCTTTTCTTTTTTTTCTAGTCTAGAACCCTTTCTTTTACTTCCCTCCGCCCCTCCTGTCACCGAGGCCCTCGCCTACTGGAACGGGCTGCTCATCATACCGTATCTAATATATACTGCTGACACTTCAGTATACTTTCCTCTCCGCTAAATCTTTTGCTGCCCTTCAGGGTAAGTGCAGAAGAGCATCTTTCAATCTTTTTTTTTTTTTTTTTTTCCTTCTCTCTTTTTTTCCTTCAATTTTCATGCGTTACCTGACAACTTGCCTCCCCTTATCCATGCGCACTCAAAAAAACAGGTTAACCTACACACACCCACACACACCCACCCCATCCTACCAACAACAATGATGCTGCTGCTGCGCCCCCTTGTGTGCGTGACAACGCTGTTTGCGTGTGCTCACGGGCACGGCTACGTGAAGGCACCGGCGTCGAGGAACTACGCCTGCAAGGAAGGGGCGAACCAGAACTGCGGCGGGGTGCAGTACGAGCCGCAGAGCGTGGAGGGGGCGGACAGGTACCCTGACAGCGGGCCTTCGGACGGGACGCTCGCGGCGGCGGGGCAGGACAACTGGGCGGCCCTGAACGAGCAGTCGGCGACGAGGTGGGCGAAGACCTCGATCAGCTCCGGCCTTGTGGACTTCACGTGGCAGTTCACGGCGAACCACATCACGCGGGACTGGAGGTACTACATCACGAAGGAGGGGTGGAACGGGGTGACCCCTCTGGGGAGGGAGACCTTGGAGAGCAGCCCCTTCTGCACGGTGGACGGGGCGATGGTGCAGCCGCCGATGGTGGTGACGCACTCGTGCACGGTCCCGACGAGGAGCGGCTACCACGTGGTCCTCGCCATCTGGGATGTCGGTGACACGGCGGCCAGCTTCTACAACGCCATCGACCTCGACTTCAACGGGGGCAGCACGACCCCTGTCCCGACAACCCTCCCCACCCCGGCCCCGACGGGGGACGCCGCAAGCCCTGTCCCGACACCGGTCCCCACAGCGGCCCCTCCCGCAGGGCCCTGCAACGGCCCCGTCATCGCGGAGTGGGGAGGCTGCATCGACTCCCCTTCCTGCTGCGAGGCTCCTGCCCGCTGCTACCAACAGAACCAGTGGTACGCCCAGTGCAGGGCGAGGTGCGATGTTCCTGAGTGGTGCAAGCTTATTGGATAAAAAAAGCTGGAAAAAAAAAAAACGAAAAACGACTAACTAACGAGAGAAAAGCACACCCTTTTTTTTTTTAATATTTTATTTCACTTCAGAAATTACTTCACGCTAAATCTCATTACTTCACGGTGAAATAATGGCCTATTTTCCGTGAAGTAATAGGGGGTTTCCGTTAAATACTATGCCTCGGTAGGCCAATTTTTGCCTCGGTTCCCAGTGGGGCTACTTTTTCCTCTCAGTTTGCTATTTCCCCCCAGGTTCAGCTCAATTGGCCAACTTTTGCCTCGGCTCAGTTCCAAGTTGGACTACTTTTTCCTCCCAATTTGCCCACTTTTGGCTAGGCCTTGTTCCCAGTTTCTGGGGGTAACTCTTCTGTGGGTAAGGGTAACTTAGTCAGCTTACCCAAGCTCCCCAAATGACTTCAAAATACCGAAGCAGCAGAAAAAAAGGAGCCAGTGGCCGCGCCAGGTATGAGAAGGCCTGATTAGAGATGGTGACAGTGGCAATGCCAGCGGCAGCGGCAGCTCTTAGTCAACAAAAGGAGGAAAAACAACTTGTATTGTAACCTTTGTAACCCCTCTCTTGTTGTACCCCTTGTCACCCTGTTGTGCCCCTCGTGGTGATGTAATTTCAGAGTGTCGTGAAATAAAACCACTTACCTACCGCCAAGTAATGCTTTACCGACCTCTCGGTTCCGCATTTTACCATCTCGGGCCCTGTGGGCCCTCGACGGTAAAATGCGGAACCTCGAGGTAACGGTAAAGTCATTACTTGTAAATAGCTATTAAAAATTCATCTTCCAAAAAAAAGAAATCTTTTGTTTATAAGGAGGCGACGCGGGCGGAGGGGGGAAGAAGGATGATGTTGGTTTATGAAAAAGGGGGATTTTTTTTTTTTTTTTTTTTTTTTTTTTTTACCGTGACTCCGGGTCACGCCCCCCGTTCTCTCCTGAACCTCTGTTCTTTCTTTCTTTCTTCTTGTTTTCCCCGCGCTACACCATTTTCCTCCCTCGATGCTTTTGGAAGGGCCCTATGGAATCATTTCCCGGGGTATCTTTTGTTTTGTGTGTGTAAACCCGCAAACCCGCAAACCCGCAAACCCGCAAACCCGCAAACCCGCAAACCCGCAAACCC